>JAGKQA010000054.1:0-228138 GCA_022609195.1 Plenodomus libanotidis
ATAATTAAGTATACTTTATTTCTAATTAGTAACGTAATTTCTTTTGTTTATATATATATATATATATATTTTCAAGTTAATTAAAGCTTCTTTTTAAAATACTTTATCCGTACCGCTTTTACCTTATATTTACCTAGCATTGCAAAGTCGTATAATAAGTATAAAAAGCCAAGTTTCTAAGTATATACTTTAAAATATTTACTTAACCTAGTGCTAAAGCAGCTTAATTAAGTAAATCCGACCCGGCAAACTCATTCTAGGTATATTAATAAATAAAATAATATCATTAAATATTATAACTTAAATGCTAAGTAAGATTTAATTGCTTATAGTGGTACCTTTTTGGTGTAGAAAGGCGAGGAAAGGTATCGAACGTGGAAAGGTACCCCTGCCACGGTAGTGTGCGCAGTGCCGGTGTCCAATCTCTTGTCCTCGAAACGGATTCCTCTGCTCAATCGTTCTTTTTATGTGTCGTCGTGGTCCCCTAACGACCCACTTGTCACGGGCATGCCGCGGTCGGCTCCTGCGGGAATACTTGCGTCCTCGTCGTCGTCCTCGTCTAGACTGGTTACGGTCTTGGCCCCGCCATCAGAGTGGGATTTAGAGTCTGAGCAGCACTTGGAATTAGGAGATGTATCGAAAAGAACTGGTTCCTCGTGAGCAATCTACATCCCTTTCCGAGATTGGTTTTGTCCCAGTTTAGTTCACGCAAGTAAAGGTCTGAATAAGCTGGTGTCTTTGTTAGATACATGAATGGTGACTGCTGAATCGACCAGCCATTCGGCATTGGGAGCCGCACTGTTGAAATACGTACTGGTCATCACTGTGAGCTTTGACCTCTTTAGGTCAGCTAACGAGCTAATAGCCAGATCCAAGACTGGCTACATGTTTGATAAGAGGATTTGCTCTGGCTATAAACAGTGGGTGCCCCCCTTGAGGGGCCTGTAGCTAGAACCTCTGAATCTACCGCCTTTACCCACATTTTCTACACGACCATCAAGTCTGTACCAATAAGAAGGTCAAGCTGATAAGGCTTCATCTTTCTTTGGGCCTCAGCACCAACTCGCGAGTCCCCTAACGACATCAATATGTGTTATTAGCATACGCCTTCACAGACAGCCATACCCAATCAACCCTGAGGAGAATAGTGATTCAGGGGCAGCAGGTCGTTACGAATTACTTCGTGTGCTACTTCCTCTCCAAAGGGCACATTCAAGAGCTCCAGCGTCCTAGGTTCCAGCGTTCCGACGTCGAAAGCCAACTGTGCTGGGTCGCCGATCGGAACTTGATAAATCCTGGGCTGAGCCCGAACAAGAGGTCCAAATGAAGAACGCATACCAGGGGCCATTGAGAGAGATCACAGAGTGACGGACGAAGACAGATCATCAATGGGATTTCATCCCGCAGAATTCCATTCTGCAAAAGATTATCCCTTAGCAAGTCATTTATGGGTGTTCTCTCACTGCACATTATCCCGCTGAACATGATTCTGCTGAGCATGATCCGACTCAGAGGTTTTGTGGAGGCGTCTTGCCCACTGGCAGTGCTCAGTGACCGAAAGCATCAGGTCCTAGAAGACAGGCGGTGAAAAGGGGTTTCTGCTTCTTTTTTTCTCACTCAGTGAGACTCTATCATTGGCATGTCGTCTATTTTGTCAACCGGTGGTGCGTATGATTTCGAAAGGCTTGAGAGCACTATAGATAGCAGTCTCGTGTTTGTGGCTCGACGAGTCGCTGCAAACCGGTCTACAGGACTGCCTACAGCTCGGCATGCTGCTCCAAAACTCGCTGGATCTGCAGCAGCAACTCAGGGCTCACAGTCACCTGCTTGCCACCGCCGACAACATCTGCGATGCTGTTTGAAGTCGCCACATCAGGATTCGGATAATACCACGATGCGATGGCCACGATGACATAGACCACCACCAGCAATGCTCCCTCCAACCAGTTGCTTTCCCCGTCCCGCAGGAAGTTGCCGACGACCAGGATTGAGAGGACAAGGAGGGCGATCATGAAGATCTCGAAGTTCAAGTCCATTGGTTTACCCAAAGCCCAGCCCACCATGACGACCAGAGGCGCGTTGAAGAGAGCCGTTTGCAGCGAGGGTGCGAGGCAGTGATACAAGGCGACATTGATGACACCATCTAGATAGTAGCACGTTAGCATACTGAGCACCGTATTCCACGTCGCAGAACGTCATGAGAGAGCATGAACGTACCCCATGCTTCATCGATAGCCGTGAGATGTTCAGCGGCCTTCTCCACCAGCGGCAGCAGGATGAGACCCAAGAACTGGTCCGGAATACCAGCCTCAACTACATGCTCGATCTTCTCAACCAAAAAGATCAGCAGCATAGTCACAATGGCAATCGACACAGCCAACGCAACGAACGTTTCCGTCATCGTAAACTTCGGCTTGAGCATATCCTGTTCCCGGTCTGCGTCCCGGTGCTCATCCATCTCGATGACCTCGTCAAAGATGCTGTGCTGGCTGCTCGCACAGTACCAGATGTATAGGAAGAAGGCGATCATCAACACGATGGAGGTCATCTGACTGATCTTCAGCACGTCCGTCTGCAGTTTGCCCTCGGTGAACTTCTCGTGCCATGCTCCAAAGTTGTCCATCACCGTTTCTCCCTTGAGAGCCGAGAAGAAGGCGCTGGGGATGAGTAGCGCAAAGGCAGCGACTAGCAATAGTCCTGAGCCAACCTCAGAGACAATGGCGTGAAATTTCTGGGTCTGGTGGCGGATGCCGCCGACGAGGAAGCACAACCCCAGACACAACAGCAAGTTCGTCAAAATCGAACCCAGAATCGCCGCCTGGATAATAGGGATGAGATTCCCCTCGTCACCGTTGCCCTCCTCATCATTATGCTTCACGATCAGCACGATGAAAAGGATGATCTCCACGATGGATCCGAACGTCGTCTCGATGAGTATCCCCGCGACCTTGGGCATCTTGCGCGCGAACTCCTGCCCCGCAAAGCCCAGCAGATTCGCCGCAGGCACCATAGCCACATAGCTGGCGGCGAAGATCCACAGATCCAGGTTGGTGAAGAGGCGCAGCACCACGGCGATGGGGACGAAGGGCCAGAGCACGTTCACCCATTTCGAAACATCGCAGGAGCTGAGCCAGAGCACGTGCAGGAAATGTGACATGTGGAAGCCGCTGCGGCCGCTCTCGCCTTCGTGTGCGATGCGTCCTGAGAAAGACTCTACGCGGCGTCGGATCGAGTCAGGGAGTAGGGGAGTCCGGGACTCGTCGCCGTGGTTCTGAGGCATCGTGAGAGGCGACAAGTGACTAGAATAGATTGCTCAAGGATGCACGCCGGCAGCTACTGTGAATGCCGAAAGGTTTCCAGGCTGTCGAAATTTCAGGTGTGGATATGTTCAGGACAGCCTGACACGTAGCTAGGCGGGGCCGCACTCTGAAGTTTATGCTACGAAATTTCAGGTTTCCTGGTGCCCAGGCGCCAAGAGCTCAAACCAAGCACTGGAAACGGCATTAGCCGAATTTGGATCCCTTGAATCATCACCAAGCTACTGTGGTAAGACGCTATCTCAAACAGGGCATTTATGAGGTAGTTCGAAGCTGCAGTACATTGTGGCTGTAGCACGGCAGATGCTAGCACGTACTCTGGTAGTAGCTGTCAGTAATACTAGACTTGAGAAATTCCACAGTAAAACTACTCAAGCCAAAGTATCTGCGAGACAAGATAATACCTAGTCCTCTGACTACCTAGTAATTTTGAATCTGCGCACAATAATAAATAACCTACAGCAACCTTGGAAACTACACTGTCCACATTCCCCTAGTATTCAAAACATGTTGAAGTAACTAATTTAATAGTTCATAGCTTACTAGACGCCTTCTGACTCTCTTAGACATCGTGAGATCCACGTATCTATCTTAAAAAGGACTCCCTGTTTCTCTTAATGCGACATAAACCTGAAGCCTAGTCTGCCAGTGCATTACAAATTTGAGCTGCATTTGAATCTCGGAAGCGGCTGAGACCCTCTTACTGTTACACTGAGCAAAAGCCAAGTCGATACATGAGAATGCCTTACTGGGTGCGAGGAAGACCTAAACACCTAGGGAGACTTCCAAAATCGAGGCTCAGATAGTATCACGTTATGCAAAGACTGTAGCACTTCCAAATTTGCATCACATTGACCGTTGCTAAATTAGGGAGGTAGTGATGCATTGATGCTATGTACTATTGGAAAGGCCGCTTGCACAAGGAGCTCCGTGTATGTATGTATTGTGAAGACAATCGGCAGGTCCTCAAGGTAGAGGTCTTGCGTCCCGACTCATAGCGCATTATGTCCGTGTGAGTATATGAATGTATGTACAAAGTCGAATCCCTCAGAAACGATGAATTCTAGAAACTTTGTAAGCCTCATGGCAAGTATGGCAGAAGGCATCGACAAAGTGTGACTTACAAGTTATATCATAACAATATCTAGGAAGTCATCCCTCTAGCAAGAGTGACGGCCAAGAGCGGTGCCAGCGAAAACGCAGCCGGCGCTGGAAGGAGAAGGACATGTTAGCGCGCAGTGAAGCAGTGTGGGAAGTGAAGACACTTACCCAGTGTAGCCCTCGTTGTAGACACCGCCAGTGGTCCAGTGGCCATCGGGGCAAGAGCAAGTCAGGGTCTGAGGGTCACAGAGCCTGGAGCAACGAGCTGTGAAAGAAGTCGGCGGTCAGTAAAATCGTTCGTGATTATTCAGAGATATTCCGCCTCCAGTACAGAAAGTTGCCACTACTACTTACTGCCGTTCTCGAAGTCGCAGGTGATGCCGCCGCCGATGCAGGTGCGCTCGCCGTTCTGAGCCATGATCTCAGTGGCGGAGAAACCGAGGAGGATGACGATGGAAGCGAGGGCCTTGAAGGAGTACATCTTGAAAGATTGGTTTGGGGTGCTTAAAAGATTGGAAGGGTAAGAGTCGAAAGATTTTTGTTTAGTGAATGGAGATTGATGGTGATGAGATGGAAGAAATTGGCAATTGAGGAAGATGCCGCCATCTTTTTATACTCGGAGGACTTCTTCCTGAAGTTGTGATAATCCTGTCTAGAGCGAACCAGGTGGTTTGTCTTGACAGTGTAAACCAACGATCGGCCACCCCATGAGGAAAGATCACCAAGGTAGCAGCACTTGAGCTGCGAACTGAGTGGATTCAGATACGGAAGCCCATATCGCTTGTGGTTTGCGCTGTTGGCACTGAATCAGTGGGTGTTTCTCCAGATCTTGACTCGTTAGAGTTGCCCGGGTGGCAGATCCGGCAGCCTGACCAAAAAGCTAAGCTTCAAGGTTTGTTTAAGATTGAGTCTTGGCTTTTTTGTTTGGAATCTGGCACTGACATGCGATGCCAACAGATAGTGATTAGACTTTGGGATTCGCTTGAGTCCCTTACCGTGCTGCTGGTAGTACTGACCCTGCCAGTCAGCCCTACCAATACCAGCTGCTCAAGGGCTGCTTGGCTAGACCTTCTGGGTCTTGTGATCTCTGACTCTGGCAAGCCACATCCGGCTCCACCGCAATAGTCATCAGGGTTCCACAACATGCGTAACTTTCCGCAACTCATTACTGTATACCGCCTTTCATCGTGGAAGTCGGAAGCTCGGACGTCTTTTTCAACACTGTCTCGGAGCATTTGAGCCAATCCGCTTCACTACTTCAAGTAAAGTTAAATAAAGATCGACAAGGGCCCGAGAATATAGCTCTATCTACGGCGATACGTACTGGAAGATAAATTTAGAAAGACTTCATGGAAAAGAAGATACAAGAGCATCTATCACGTCCACTTTTCCGCTTTGTAGGTGAAAAACAAAGAGTTGTGTTGCCTCGCTAAAAAGAGGCCGGAGCTTCCGACTTTCACGATGAAAGGCCGTATTGTAAGAGGCTGCTGAGCAGTTGCAACACGAGATAGTGCTGGTCTCAGCAAGTGGTATTCTCCACCTTTTTGTGGCAATGACCACTGAGAAGAATGTATGCAAATCTAGACTGTGTCAAGGATGAGGCGAAGTCTGCCTCCAAGAATATCGCTCAATGACTACATTTTAATGAGCACCTGGGCATCCTATTTTACACAAAGAACGAAACAGTTTAGCAAGGTACATCCTTCCTTGACTACTCACTAGAATGAGTCTTGGTGGAATACTTAATCCACTACTCTGTACAGAAGATACTGATAGAGGCTTTCGCCTCAGATGGGTGCAGTTCCTGATGAAAACCATAGGTCAACGCACTGCGTCAAAAGCGAGCTATTGGTTGATCATCATTCAGGGTATTATTCCTAGCATGGGACTTGTTATGTATAATGCTTCCCCTAAAAATAGAATAAGACTTATCCCGGAGAATGTATTATTTGTGGTAATAATCAGGGAGGGTCCCCCCTTTGCACAAGTTATATTTATTAAAAACAATAATGTAATATAATTATACCTAACACAGATATATAACTACACTTCCATATATATAACTATATTTCCATACTTATTAAATATTAAATATAATAATAATAAAATTTAATAAAAATATATAATATTAATACCTACTTATAAATAATATATAACGTATTGAAAGTAGCTAGCTTAATATTTAAAATTAGTCCCTAAATAAGCAAAATGTTACCCAAAAAGCTATGACCGCCCCCCCGCCCACAATAATAATATATCAATTTATACTATTTTAGGGGAATATTCTGTTCCTGGACATTCAACTCCTGGGGGAACCACTGTATTTGTGGTGCACTGTTGCAGCCGAAGTGGGTGGCTTTTCTCACAGCTCAAGATATATGCAGCTATCAGCCCGAGATTTCTCCTGTGTTTCTCCATCATTTCACCGGCCTCTGTGTCGTGGGCTTTGGCCTTATACTTGTAAGGCAAGCAGGCAGACACGCAAGTGAGGTTGAGAGTCTGCGAGATATTATACTCCAAAAGAAAGGGGAGAAAGATGAAGAAGACAAAAAAGACCTTCGGGGGTTCTATCAAAGAACAGAGCCGAGAAGCTCCACCATATTGAATCTTCGCACCGAATAGATAAGAGTAAGCATGAGATCCATGGACAATGTATCAGTCATGAAGCAAATTCACACTAGGTATATAATTATTGAAAAATTACAGAGTGGGTTGCATTTATGTAATAGCATGCCGAGTATGCTAGGTTGTATAGCGCTTCAGCAGCCTTGGAGACGTGTCCAGAGGAGGGTTGAGCATGGCTCTTTTTTGTCTGGCAGCCTTTCAAAGTCTGTGAGACTGCCTTTGAAATGCCCCTTTCAATCTCTCCCCAGCCACTGACTGCAAGTGTAAGTAATCGGCCACTGCACTAACAAAAAGAAGAAGCCGTAGATTCTGCAGTCTACTAGTGACCAAAATGTCACATGTAGTTAGTTATCTTAGTTTGTCAGTTAGAGGAGAATAAGGACCCTGCAAAGCTCCGGGAATTTTATAGATCGAAGTTAGGAAAAATGATCTAGAAGCAGAGACAAGAGATCTTGTTCCGAAAAGGGGCGGGAAGACAAAGTTTATAAATAAGCTTATTTCCCCTGCATCATCCTTTTTCTCCCAGGCTGTCGACCCCAGATTGCGGCTTGTGGGGTGCTTTACTCAGGTCAGGCCTGGCTGCCCGGCTGTCTCGGCCGATCTCAGGCCGAACCTGTCTGCAGGGTCCTGAGGGTGAGAGTCTTCCGTAAGCCACAGCAGCCACAGTATCAACTTCTCTACCAGGGTTGGACCTTTCAATATCAACTCACAACTCCTGTTAGCAAGGCCAAATCTACCAAGAAAGAGCATCAACATCACCAAGCTCACTCCCCTCCCTTTACAAAGCAGGCGTCAAGCTGCAACACAGAGCAACTTGCACTGAAGGAACGACGTCACTACTTTCCTAGCAGACCCGCTCGAGTCGTGATACCAAAAGGGGAGCTCACCTACTTTTCAACACCACACCACAACCGCAATTCTCACACTTCCTCAAACCAACTCATAGCTACAGCAAAGATGCTCAGGTGGTAAGTCCCCTACCAATCCCCGACAGAATTGATCAGCCATACTCACACATCGTCACAGGTACCAAGCCCGACTGGCCGCCCGGCCTCTGTTCACCCAGGCTGCAACCACCTTTGTCCTCTTTGGCACCGGCGACATCATCGCCCAGCAAGCTGTTGACAAGAAGGGCATCGAGAAGCACGACATTGCTCGCACAGGCCGAATGGCCCTCTATGGCGGCGGTAAGCTCACCTACCTCCTTTGACCTCCCTTTCCCCTGGATGCCAAGCACACCGTTCCACAGCTTTCTATCCCGCCCACCCTCACCACTCACAAGACTAACGCCCACGCCTCACCACAGCGGTCTTCGGCCCCGCCGCAGCAACGTGGTTCAAATTCCTCGCCACCAACGTGAACCTGCGCTCCGCCAACGCCACCATCCTGGCGCGCGTCGCCCTCGACCAAGGCGTCTTCGCGCCCTGCGCCATCGGCATGTTCCTCTCGTCCATGGCTGTGCTCGAGGGCGGCTCCGTGAGCGACAAGCTCGACAAGAACTACCGCAGCGCGCTGACCACCAACTACCTGGTCTGGCCCTTCGTGCAGGCCGTCAATTTCAAGTTCATCCCGCTCGACCACCGCGTGCTGTTCGTCAACGTCATCAGCATTGGCTGGAACTGCTACTTGAGCGCGCTGAACAGCAGCGCGTGAGGGGAGAGGAACGGTTGGGGAAGTGGCTGTGCTTCGCGCTGGCTGAGGCTTCGGAGACTCGATGGGTTGCAACAGCAGACAGCTCGGGCGAGCTTTTGCGTAGAGCATTGTGTGAGGCTCATTTGATGCGGATCTGAGTCTTGATTCGGGCGTTGAATTTGCATTGGAGAATGGTCTGGCGACGTTGAAATGTGATCCTGGGATAGATGCGTCATATAGGGGATTTCAGCACGGGGGATAGGCGTTCACTTGACGAAATAGAAGCCCTTTGACGATCCGAGAGAGGTACCGCAGCGGACATGGCACACAATGTTGGTTAAGAACTGTCACAATTGCAAGGAATATGGAAACTGTTCTAGTACACAGGACACTGTCAATTTTTGCTGATACTTATGTTGTTACGCAATGCCCGCCCTTCATCTGAAACTTTCAACTGCTTGCTCTTTTATAATGATATGCTAAAGGCTTCTCGTTTGCCTGCTTCCCAAGGCTCACTCATGCGTATAGGTTGCATTTGTTGATTTCGAAATGCTTGCAATCGATGTCGTGCATTACATTCACGTCTCCCACCTTAACAAAAATACAGCCTCTGCAGCGCTACTTCTCAGACGGATGGGCAATGGCGGCGGGAGTCGAAATGTCCTTGCCCTTAATGTGTTCAAGATTCTCGCCTCCCTGGTGTCATGTCAGCTGTGGTTCGGTCTGTAGGGGGAGCGTGAAGTTACTTACGTAGCTCACTAGTGGAGACACCTCAAGGCCGAGGCCCTTGTCTCCTACAACAATGGCACCGGCAGCCTCGGCCCACCTCTTGCCCTGGTTCATGATGTCCCATTTGCTAGTATCGGGATCATCCTCGCCAGTGCCCGCCGCGTTCTTAAGCGGGGAGAACTCATCCTCCCGCCTGACCTCCAGACAAGCAAACTTGTCCAGGTCCAGCATGGGGAAGACATCGAACACAAACTGCTCCAACTTGATACCGTTGGGCTTTTCGGGCTTGACAGCCTCGCCGGTTTTAAGGTCGATGGTTGGGATCTTCTTGCGTGCAACGTGGTGTGGAAGCTCCTGAGCCCACTTGGGGATGGTCTCCAGAAAGCGGAAGCTGTAGTAATGGTTGACAATGTTGGCCGCGCGGAACTTGAGCAAGTCAGGTTGTTTGGGGTCTTTTGCCTCAGCGGTCGCCTTGTCAATTTCACTGTACTCGACAACATCGGGCTTGCCGTTCTTTTGCAGAATCAAACCCACCGACTCAGTCGCATTGCGCTTGCGCACCACCTTGGTAGCAATGTCGACGTTCTTGGACGCCGCGAAGCCGGTGAAAACTGGGTCGGCGACCTTGACAAGGCAATTGTCGACGCAGTATGCATGGATATGCTCGATGCCCCTCTTGCGCATGTCACCCAAGACAGGCGAGACCACCAGTGCCTGGTAAATGCCTCCGTTTCCATCCGGGGCAACAGCGATGGTGCCCTTGTCGGCGAGCAGAATCTTGCCCTCGTTAGAAATGCAAGGCAGGACGCCTTGCTCGAAGATGATCACGTTGTTCTTGTCCAACCCAAAGTAGTTATTCTTCTGGAAGAACTTCTCCGTTGGATCCCGAGTAGGACCGCTTGTCATGACATACCAAGGCACGACGACCTCCTTGTCCTCAGCCAGACCTGCGTGCTTGTGTGCCAGTGTT
The DNA here is from genome assembly GCA_022609195.1 of Plenodomus libanotidis. Lineage (NCBI taxonomy): Eukaryota > Fungi > Ascomycota > Dothideomycetes > Pleosporales > Leptosphaeriaceae > Plenodomus > Plenodomus libanotidis. The sequence goes on from JAGKQA010000054.1 coordinate 10,375, forward strand.
TGTAGCCTTCGGATCCTCTCTGCCTGGATCTGAAAGAGGGACTTCTCGGAAGGAAGGCCAATGTTGAAGCACCCCTTCGGCGCCGAACTGCCCAGCCGCGTTCCCTGACCGCCAGCCATGAGCACAACGGCCACCTTGTTCTGGGCGGTCAGGTCCAAACCGGACTTGTACCACTTGTCGAGATCTGCCGCATCGGAATCCATGATGCTGGCTGTTGCAGTGGCGGGAAGAGGCTCGAGTTCGGTTTTGGAATCATCGGAGGCGGGAGGGTTGAGGGCCTTCTTGGTGATCTTGTTGATGTACTCGGGATCGAAGGTAGAGGCCAAGTTGTACAGCTCGGTCTGCTGATTTTGGGAGAGGGAGTCATAGAAAGTAAAGACCTGGTCCTGCTCTGCCTTGGCGTACTTTTCCTTCAAAGCTGCAACCTCGTCGGCAGTGGGAGCGCGAGGAGAGGCATCAGCACTGGAGCCGATGTTAAGGCTCTTCTTGATGGTCTCCATGATGACGATGACGATGACGATGACGTTTGGTGATGTGCCAGGGGTAATGTTGACAATAGTTCTTGTTGTAGAATATTCGCAGTGGTAGACAAGCTGAGAGATGCAGAAGGAGGAATCACAAGCAGCAACAAAGCAGTTGGAGGCTCAGGTACTAAGTCAGGACGAAAACAGTCAGCTTCCTGCCTTCTCATCCATTTATATCCTTCCCGCATCTCAGCTGCAGCTTCCAGCAGCCTTCAGCAGCTGCATTGCCCTGTAGCTGCCCCGCCAACCCCTGACTCTGGACCCTTGCTCCCGTGCAGCTTCCCGTGTTGGTGGGCTGGTGGGGGGGCCCTGCTCCAATTGACAGGAAAGCTGCGAACGGCCACCTCTCACCGCTGACGTCAACACGACCTTGGGAAGCCACCTCCTTATTCGTATTGCTCACCCTGCAGCTCGGCATGCGCCACTCCAGTTGAGAATGGCTTTGCAAATGCTTCAGGACAGATTGAAGTATAGATGTTGGACTGAGAGGTTTCTACCTTGAAGAGGCAAGTGCTTTCCGACGTGCCGTCTTGAATGTCTATGTTATCAGCACTATTTGGACAGGCTGGAAGTTTTCGATTAGAAGTTGCTGCATTTACAGATTATGGAAGTAATTCTGGATACTCAAAATGCTGGGTACTCAAAATGTTGAATACTCGGTCCAAGCCTCCTGCGCTGTCCAAAGTTACTGTATACTGAGTCACTTTGTGTTTGAATTCCAACTCACCTTAGCTGCGTGGGACGCAGAAGTGGCAAAGATTTAGCCGATCATTAGCCGCCATTCAACGTCAGTTCACAAGCTCACCCATTTTCAACAGTCTTCATCGCCCAAGTTTAAGGTTGCCCAAATATTAGGCAAACCTTGGTACTCCAGTTACTGAATCCTATGAAGCCCTGGATACCAGAGTCTTATGTGACTCCACTGCCTAGTCAAAAATATGCTGCTCCAGAAGCCCTGAAGTAACATCAACATCAACTTCCGTTGCGGCCTAGACCTCCTGCTCCAGATGCCAGCCCTGGCCTTCCCAGGTCAATGACTTCGAAGACTCAACCATCAAACTTCAATCCACAAATCAACAGAGTGCCTCCATTCAATGGTCCAACAGAACAATGGAGGAGAAACCTGACAAGGAGGCAATGTCCACAACATCGTCCTTCAGAGGTCGACTGAACATCAACAACTTCAAGTTTACAGCCCCAGGACAGGTGCCACATTCCAGCAAGCATCTAGCTACCAAGATCCATATCAAATTCAAGCAAACAAAGTCTGCTGCAGATTGCACGGCGTCACTGGTACCCTCGAAGGACGAAAGGTCGGACTCGTTCCCAGACACAGTCGGTGCTGCTGGGACTGCACCGTTACAGAAATGCACGACCGGACGCGAGCTTGATATCACGTCCGGCAAGATATCGTTGCCAACCACCAACAAGAGGAAGGCCAATGTCCTCCTGGGGTCTCTGGGCACGGACACTACGGCACCATCCGCAACAACTATGTCTCCCCAGAGGAGCCGACGCAGAATCGCTGGTTCAGCCACCAGGCTACTGTCTCCAGAGAGGAGCAATGTAATCCTTGATAGCACCACCAACACCGTCGTCGCGACTTCCGATTTGCAAAACAAGTCACAGCGCACAGTGACCGTCGAGTCATCCACCCGAAAGAAGGCCAAGCTCAAGGAGAAACCAGGCTACGCTCCACCCGCAACCTTCGCCCATCTCGGCTCAAACCCTCTGACAGACGCTATGGGCCCAAACCTACACATTCTATTCTGCGGTCTGAACCCGGGCATCAAAACCGCCGAGACCGGCCACGCCTACAGCAGCCCCACGAACCGTTTCTGGAAGATCATGTATTCCTCCGGTGTCCTGCCCGTGCCCTGCATAGCCTATGAGGACCATACGCTGCCGGCGCGGTTCAATTTGGGCCTCACTAACATTGTGGAGCGACCAAGCCGCAATGGTTCGCAGCTCAGCAAGGCGGAGGTGGATGCTGGTGTGCCGGTGCTGGAAGCGAAGGTGCGCCGGTGGCGGCCTGAGGCAATCTGCTTGGTTGGGAAGAGTATATGGGAGTCGGTCTGGAGGGTGCATCATGGTGGTAAGGCTGTGGGCAAGGCTTTCAACCAGGACTTTAAGTATGGGTGGCAGAATGAGAGCGAGAATATGGGCGTGGGAGAGGCTTGTGAGAATGAGAAGGTTGAGGGTGTGGTGTATGATGCTGGCTGGAAGGGTGCCAGGGTATTTGTGGCTAGCTCGACGAGTGGCCTGGCAGCAACGTTGAAGCCTGCGGAAAAGGAGAGGATATGGAGGGAGCTGGGCGAGTGGGTTGAGATGCGCAGGGCTGGCGATGAAGATTCCAACAAGGCAACGGCCTAGGGGAGGTAGATTACAGCTGCCAGTTGCAGCGACCCTCTTTGGGACAAAGACCACTGGGAGACTGGATTTTGGCACGGTGGGCTAATTGGACGCTTCACAGGCCTCTGAGCAGCACAAAGCCTACATCGCTCACTTGTTACCTGGATGTATACTAACATTCTGCCGAGCTAGTTATACCTTTCGTAGACAATGCCAAATCTCAGCAATGTTTTCGATGTCGACTAGTCCGTCTTCAAGGAAATGAGCAGTCGGCTAGCCGATCATCGTCCATTATAATGACATTCAAGGCTCGATAAATATTACCGCTCCTGGGTCTCTGCTAAGTACTGTGACGGCGGGACGCGGGACTGTTCCACCATCATAGAGGACGAGCTACGCATGGAGTCGATGAAGCAATCCCACAATAGCATCGCCATACCCGAGGAGTAAAGAATGTTGGCATCGCATTTTGACGCACTCGTCAGATGGGCTACGTTATGCTGCGGGCGTCTGGGAAGACAAGCTTTACCTTCTGGGACGGCTTTGGAGAAACATCGGAAGACATGAACAGAGAATAGGGAGGCTGCACAAGATCTCCGAAGTGACTGGTGGCTACAGACTGAGAGACTGTTTGGAGACTGGTGTTATCTGGAGTTCTCATCCAAAATTGAGGAATTCAAAAGTGTTATCTTACCACTTGAGCCCTAGAGCTACTGTTGCCCTCGTGTTGCCACTGGTGGCTGTAGAGGGCTAGAAGTTGCAGGCAGTATGTTCTTGGTCGGCGAGGGACTTGATGAGGTATTTGATTGGAACATCAAATTCTTGCTGTAGGTTGCTGGTCCAGGTGTGAGTGGGATCGAGCCCAATGTTGATAGTACCTAGATATTATGGGAGAAGAAAAGGTGCGGGTAGTTCCTTCGGAGCGAGTAAATATAGCCTAGCCTCATCCTCTCTAATCTTTCATGCTGTGCTGCATTGCTGTCTTCGGCGTTTCAGCTCTCCAGCTGTTTATTTTTTGTATGTTCTTTCAAACAAGACGTGTAGTCTAATACTCAGATGGTGGCTTTTCACAGACAGTAGCCATATGGATGCCGCTTGATGCGACTCCGTGAATTAGGGACGTTGATGCTAATTTCTCTATTCTAGATTTGTTCCAATTGCGAGGTTCATCACCGCCCGGCCGCTATTCCAGCTTCCTCACATATTCCACGGGCCCGTCGTATTGATGTCTGCCACGAACGTAATAGAAGATGATGGAGAAGAGAACTACACCACCATACATTAAAGCACTCCAGTTCATAGACTCGGCGTCGGGACTTGGAGCAGGAGGAAAGAAAGAAAATACGAAGAACACCAATAGCAATCCGACGGAGGCGATGTTCATAAACAGGCCATATCGGCCGAGGTCGAACTTGGTGGGTGGTAGCGGATTGCCAGAGACACGTCGCCATGCTACGCACGAGATGGATAGGATATAGCTTGACAGCAACGCTGCTGTGCCAAGAGAGATGACGTTGTTCAAAGCGGTTGAGGAACCCCTTCGCAGATGAACTGTCAGTAGCAAATATGCTCACCGAACCAAGTGGATGAGAAGATGGGAGTATTTTAAGATAAGGCCAGAGAAGGAAATAACTCACAAGTTGATCAAAGAGAGCAAAATGACAAAACCGCAGGTAACAACAGTTGCGTTTACTGGCACATCCCACTTGAGTTGTGATAGCCATGGGCTGAATGGTAGCCCTGAGTCTCTTGCAAAAGCGTACAGCTGTCTGGAGGCCGTCGCAACAGTCGTGAGCGTACAAGCCATGAAAACGAGTAGAACAAATGACACCATTGCCGTTGTAGAGCTCTTGGAACCTGTTGCGTTATAGAAGACTTGGATAAACGGATAACCGGTCGCCGACGAGAGATCTGCTTGGAGGTCGCCCATCGTGAAGCAAACGGTGATGATCATGATGAAGTATAAAGCTCCGTTGACAAGGGTTGACCAGATCATGCTCTTCGGGACTATTCTTGCTGCATCTTGGAGCTCTGCGGAGACATCGTGGGTCAGAATGGCTTTGTGTGTGCGTTGCCTGACATATGGATCGAGACTCACCTTCAGACATGTGCACTGCACCGTCTGCGCCGATTAGTGGATTGATTCCACCAGTGATGCCGGAGAGCGTACTGAGCCCAAGGCTGCCCCATCCGTTGTCGCTGAATTGTGAGAAGACAAAAGAGGCCTAGAAAGAGAGGGAATAAGCAAGTGTGTGGGCAACGTGTCCAAGTATTAATGAAAAGGTGAAAGTATTGGTGATCAAGGTCTGAGTTGGGGGAGAAGCTGTGTTCTGGGAAGAAACCTACGTCGGCGCGAGGAGCTAGGACCCATAACGTAACAACAATGCCAAAAAATGCGCCGATATGGATGAGCAGTACCAAGCCCTCGATCATTGGCAGCTTTCTTGCCAGAACGGTGTTGAAGAAGACCGAGAAGAGGCCCATGGCGATCATGAGAAGTGTGCCGTGCCAGTCTTCGTAAACATAGTCTGGATAATTCAAGGCCAACAGGCCTTGAATCACTGTACCAGTGATGAAAGAACCGGCCGCAGCGTTGGTTTGCCATGCAAGTACACATATCCATCCCATGAGATAGCTGAGTGGCTTCTGGTATTTCCTTGGGGCAAATTCAGATACCCAGTGATACTAGAACGTCAGAAGTTGGTCTTGGAAAACTGGTACGTAGATCAATCAGAGCAGTGTGTTGCGTTCAAGGTTGAATCGCTGCATGCGGAGCACTAACTTCCGTCAGGAGTCCATGAGCTGCACAAGGCGATAACGAATATGACAGGCTCAAAGTTGGCTTTAGGTGCAGATGAAACACGGAACGTGAAAGAAAGGTAGATTTACCTGACCGCCTGTCGTTGGTGCCCTGCTCTACAATTAACCGGATGTTGTATGCGCAGGAAGCTTGCGCGAAGGAGAAACTCACATGGAACCCATTTCAGCCATCGTTGTGTTGATTAAGATGAGGGACAGCCATGAGATGAGTGATATCCAAATATAACCGGCTCTTCCGCCTGCCACAAGGGCAATGCTCATGGTCAAAAGGGTACTTTCCCAAGAGGACATGAGGATCATTGAAAACCCAAGCATCGAAATGAGTCGAAAGTTTCGCTAGACATGACGAAGAATTGTCAGTGGTTTGGATCTGATGGTCGTTACATCTTGTGACGGACGAACCCTGAGCTCCTGCTTCTTTCCCATACGGTACATGTCCGCTTCATCACTGGCAGTGCCCTTTTTGGCGTCCGTTGTTGAGTTCGAATTCATTGCGATATCTGTACCCACCGCCGACGTGTCGCAGACGACGATTGACCTTTCAGGAGCCATGAACTAAGACGTAAGCTGCGAGGTATCGGCCCCTTGTCAACACCTGGGCACGGGATCTGAAAACACTTGAGCAGTGGAATGGTGATTGTGTCGACTTCAAAGAAAAATAGTGAGATCTTCTTTCCTGTATCTGCATGTTTGGAAGACAATGTTGAGCTTTCAACTCAGTTATCATCGGCTCGGATCAAACGTATGGAAAGTGCTCGGGAGGAATTTCGTTCCACCGAATCCTTCCTGGAAGCTCGAGGGGCTGTGGACAAAATCTACTTTGGAGGACATGGGCATCAATATGTCCTCTACGTACCGATCACTACTACTAAGATCACGTACAACAGATATCATTTCAATCGCGCTCGATATTCAGGGCCTTGCAAATCGTAGAAGTGGAGAGGATCCATTTTCCGGCTTCCCGGACGCATGCAGGTGATATCTTACCGCCGAGCCATATCGTCGGATCGAGCATTTTCTTGAAGCTGTTGGTTGGTGCTCACCAACAAATCACCAACAGCAACTTACGATCATCGCGTACTTTTGTCCACACTTTTACTGCTCAGGTCAGCTTCAGGGAATCAAAGGGGTATGTCCCGAGGTCGCTTGCGCGACCTCCCTGCACCACGAACTCACCGGTTCATCTCACAAATATGGACCCTCTGCACGGCAATGGAGCTGATTTGAAGCCGAACCAGGTCAACTCAGCATTCCAGGGTGTGTCTGGCAGTATTTTTTAGCGCCGGCATTAACATTTGACGTAACTGAGATGATACCGCTGGCCGTGATGGTGTGGTCGAGCTCCAAAGGTATTTGCAACCTTGGAAGCCACATTATACCCGGGCTACAACTGTATCTTTGCGCGTTCCAATTTCAAGTTCACGGGTGGCAGTGCGAAGGGTGCAGGAAGAAGTACTAAAAAGACAGACACCATGCCATCCTCTATTTTCACGCGATTGAACAACTTTGCTATCTTACCACAGACAAGCGTCGGTCTCTCGGTCTCCTCAAGTCGAGTCAACAAGTTTTCATCACAAATCCCCGCTGTCTAGTCTCCCGGCCGCCCAATGGACCCCAATAGTGACGCGCTCCGGTTTGCAATCATCACAGAGTCTGATAAAAGCGGCAATCTCTGGATAATCGTGACTCTTGCGATAGTCTACATCGCCCTAACCTGTGGAATCCGAGCTCGGGTCAAGTGGGGACTCTATGGATTAGAGGACTGTCTCTTTGGTCTGGCCGTGGTATGGCCCTCAGGTGGAGATGCAATTTAATGAGATGCAATTACTGATTGATTATAGATATTCTTCATCGCTCAGGCAGGGGTTGTCTTCGCCGGACTGAACGCCGGCCTCGCTAAGGCACAGACCGTTACTCAACCCACCCTCGGGAGGCAACGAAAAGACTCTGGCCAAGTAGGTGAGCCTGGTGAGAATACTAAGGCTTTGGCAGCACTACAGCCGAGAAATGTCTCTACTGACCAGCATGACAGTCTTTTCTTCGCTCCGAAATCCTCAGCATTGTAGCCTCGTCCCTGGTCAAATGCTCTGTCATCGTTCTGATCATACGCGTCTTCGTCGTTGTAAATGGGAGAGCTTTCATAACATGCTGTGGTTTATTCATTCTAACAGTTGCTTGGGCAATTGGTTCAATCATTGGCGTCGCCGTCAATTGTAATATGGGTGACGTTTTCTCGGTCACGAGCGCAGATAACTCGGTATTCTGTCCCGCACAAGTACGTCACAAAATATTTGCAGTTTGATAGTTTGTGAAGCAGATGGATGGAACTGACGACTATGTGCCAGTTCCTACGTTGGCAGTGGATCACCGCCGTCGATATCGTCATTGAGACTGTCCTGTCCGTTTTCCCGGGCGTGTTCATGGTCTCAGTCAACATGCCCGTCTCGTCCAAGCTTCAAGTGATTTGTCTCTTCGCATTTCGCCTATTTTTAGTACCTTTGTCCGCTGTTCACCTGTGGTATATGAACACGTTTGTCGCCAGTCATCAATTCCAGCTTGCAGCCAGTAACGCAATTCTATTGCAGCAAGCCATGCTCACTTGGTCGGTGGTATCTGCAACCATACCAAACATGAAGAGCTTCATTATTGACTTTGCGACAAACTTCGGAATGGTTGTGCCTCAGACCTGCAGAGATACGTCTGCTCCGTTATACAGGGAGTCTTTCGCGTTGCAAACAATCGGGTCTGCTCCATCACGAAGTCAATGGCCAAGTTTTGGCCAACAAAACAGCCGGGGATCTTCACAAGACTATCCTTTGCTTCGACCGAACAACATTCAGCACGAAAACACAATCGAGAGCTTGAGCTCCGATGCAACAGCACCGATAGAATACGGTGGAAGTGACACTGGTAGCCAGGAAATGATCATTAGGAAAGAAGTGCACTGGGAGGTGCTTCGAGATCAGCCTCAAACGCCGGCTCAAGGGGTAGCAGGGGAACTTGTACCACATTGATGATTCAATGAGAGATAGAGATCAATGACATGACGAATAACTTCATGGCTTTGCCGAATTTGGCCTCGCAAACACTTAAAATTGATTGGACGATGTGCTTGCAAAAATAGTTTCCACAGCTGGCAAGGAGACGCGAGGAGCCGAGAAAAGCAGCTCGATGAGGTGGCAGCGAGACTGGAGCGGGCTGTTGCTGTTGCTGTTATTAAGCTACTTAGAAATTTGTCTAGTACTTTCGGCCTTGTTGCGTACTTAGTACCTGCTATTGCAGCTGCACGGAGCTCGTCTCCTGAAGCCGGTCAATCGCGACGGTTGTTCTATCACAAGGTCCGTGTGCAGCATGGCACGAAGCCTTCCCTTGGAGGGCGTCAACTCGCACACGTCAAGGTTTACTCACTCTGAACTGTAAGTTTCGGATTATGAAGCTGTAATGAGAAAGCTGTTGAACGCGAGTGGTTCAGTGAACGGCTACGTATGCCTAAACATGTGAGTAGTGGTGTTTAGTCTGAGCCCTTTGAGTAGCTACAGTCCTGAGTTCGGAAGGACCCTTCGAGCCAAACACATTATAATCTGCGCGTCATAATATGTGCACAGACGTACATATGCGTTTGGTTGAATTGTTATCACCTACCACCGAATTACAATAGCTTCACTCCGCTCAACATTCACCAACATACACTAGCATACTCAGCACACAATTCCATCGCCTTTGATCGCGTCTACCTAAAATAATGCGACCTTGTCGATCGGTCTCCACTATGTCTCACTCTTCAGCGTGGCTGCAATCCATTTAGTCTCGATACTCTGACCGCGAATGGGAATCTGGGAGACGAAAATCTACCACATCTCCGGGATCACTACCTTTCGCAAGATCCATGGTAATTCTCAAATCTCACCGAAACACTCTTAGCAAATTTATTGCCGCACATTCGCTCTGGGGGTTCCGAGCTTGGCTCACATTTTCGGAGACTGTTCTCATCACTGCCTAATGAACTCGCACATATCATCCTCGGCCATGTTACTGAGGTCCAGAACTGGCCTTTGTCGTGCACTAGACTGTTGGGTCGTCGTTTCTGGAAGATCATTTTTATCACAACCACTTGCCTTGCATGTCTTGGTTACTCGACCTCGATCATGACATGATGAGGCAAACAGACCTGAACTTGAACATGGACTGGGAGCGTCTATTCAGAAAACTGCAGCAAGGACCTTAGCAGCCCAAATGTCTCGCTGCAGTGCCGGATGCTGAATACGAGAGCTTTCGAGGCATCCTGGAACACATCCCACCGGGTCTTGAAGGAAGACGGCGGCTTTGGAAGCTCGTCGAAGAAGCGTACATTGACGACAGGCGTGTGAAGTGGGAATTTGATCTCAAGGAGCCCGGGGTCCGCCGAAATGACAGTGGATGTGCCAGAAGTGCCCCTGTATTGGAGCAAGTACGGAGAAGCTTTGGATGAAGAGACTCTGCAGGCACTATAGCTACACGGCGAAGTTTTAGTCAGGTCGCCGTGAAAGACGGAAATTACCCCTGAATCTGCGTATGTATGGATTGAAAAGTATCAATTGGGATCTTACCAGACTTGCACAGCAACTTCCTGTCATCGGAGCTGTCGATGGGGCAAGTGGAAAATCGCTTATTGAAGCCGCCCTAAAGATCCTGGCAAGTTTGAAATTCTCAGACACGCCTGTCATCTTTCAGCAGAGCTCTGACTTGGGCAACATACATCCCCGTTTTCATTACGACCATAAGTGAGATAGATCGGGAGCTCAGCTGCAATTAATTGGTTCCCCTGGACACATACTTTCGTTTTGGCAAGCATTCAGACGGATTTGCCGTGGCCTTTTCCCAAGGGCCCTCACTAACTTTGGAAATACCCCCTCAAAAGCTAAGAAGAGCACTCATAGTAAATAAATCCGCGCTTATGGTCGATGGTTATCATCGTATCCACTGTGAGCTTGACCCTGATGAACGGCCCCTCGGACGACACCCCTCGATCTAGTGCGTCTTCGCGAAGATGTTACAACTATTATGTCTTGAATCTAAATCAGCTGCATAGCAGTGTTCTGAGCGATGGATGCGAAGCATGCCCATTTCGTGTTTAAAATCGATTTGTCAACCTTGCATCTGCGGGAGCCAAGAGGCTGATGGAAGGCCAGAAGTCTAGGGAATGATATGAAAGTGTAGAAGACTGAACTCATACAAGTTCCCCGGATACAGAAGGCGTGATTGTTTTGTGATTTCGTATCTCGATCTTTAACTTCTAACTTCGGCCCATTGTGCCAATTCTTCGTCCAGCAGTAGCTTATGCATACACCCCTTCTCTAGTCCCAAGAAGATCTCAACGCCTTCATCCTCTTCGCCACTAGGTCTTTTTGGAAAAAGAAAGCAATACCCATCAATCACCGGTCCAGCCCACCTGAGGCCCATCAGCGGACCAAATCCGAAGTCTGCATGTTCATACGCCTTCAGAACCCGCCAGCTCGTTGCCAGCACATCCAAGCCCCCAATGACCTCCATATCCATTTCCACATCCGCGCCACGGGGACAAGCCGCTATCCATTCCATGGCGCGCCGCACCGTTGGCCATGAACGGTACTCCTCTACCGCCTCTCGTACCTTGAGTGCCGCGGCGCGGAAGGTTTCCCGGGCTACGAGCTCACACAGTGGCATTTCCGCCTTTGAAAACATGACAACGTTCCCAGCGTAGGCTTCGGGGACTCCTCCAAAGCTTCTGAATGCACTGCGCGCATCAAGGGAGTTCTCCAGTGCTATGGGACGTGGGTCATCTTGCGGCGAATCAATGCCGTGGGCCGCGAGTCGAGACCGCGTGATGGCGCGCCACATGAGCGCCGTAATGCAGTCGTTGGTTGACACCCATCGTTTGTCGTCTTCGTATGGTATGGGTGCAGCGCGACATTTTAGCGCGGCAAGTTTTGAGGCTGGAATATGCCAGATGTGCTGGTCCATATCTGCAAGAGATATGCTCGGTGCCGGTAGCCCCTTGGGCGCGTATTTGAGCGATGGAACAGCTTGCTCGTGATAGTCTATCTCGTGTGTCCCATCGTTGGAGGCTGAGTTGACTAGAACTGAAGTATTCACATCTTGGGGTAGTAAAGGCGAGAATGGCGGGAACCGTGCTGGGTCAAACACAGACCTGGTGTGCGCGGCCCACCGTGCGAGGAGCACGTCAAGTCCACGGGCGTCGACAATTAAGTGATGCACCGCAACACCTATGATCAAGCCGCCGTGAATAAGATTCAGCTGGACCGCCATGACCGGAGTCCCCTCGACTGGCTGAGACACAAGATTGGGAAGTGGTGGCAGCACACGATTTAGCTGTGAAGGGGGAAAATGCTGCTCCTGGAGCTGAGTGTATGACGGGAAATCTGGATGGCTGACGGTCACGTCTTCCACATGTATCCTGAAGCTTGAATGCGAGGCAGTGCGGTTGACGAAGGCCCTTCCACCATCTTGAGGCTCATGCAGCGTGCCCGCGAGAAACTCATACTCCCCCAGCAACTTGCGGAGGCCCTCACAAATGTTGACCAGAATTGAATCCTTGTCCGCGCTATCGTTGAGCTGGTAGGTGCAGGTGATGGGGACAAGCATCCGAGGCATGATGCAGTCGAGGATGCTTACAGGAAAAGTCTTGTTCGCAGGCTCGGTGCGAGGATCGAAGACTTGTATCTCAATAGTACGTTTTCCAGTCTCTTCCTTCTCTAGTGATCCGTCGTAGGGGTCTTCTGTATCATCTTCGACAGGTATGACGTTTACTGTAAAAAGGTCTTTCTCGGGTGGCGCCTCGGCAAGCGTTGTGGTCTCTGCCTCCCATCTTGAAACAACCTGTTCCATGGCTTATGTAGTATGTACTAGTATATTCGGCTTTCGTAGTGAAGGAAGTCTAGAGATTGGATTTTGAATATGATCCGTCCAGCTCTTATATCACTAGTCGATGGCGCGTCTGCAGCTGGGCTCTGAAAGGATCCCCTTTCCCTTGGCATAGACCGTGTCTTTCTCAAGCGAGATCCACATCATCCACTCCGCCGCATAATCACGACTATGTGTGGACATGTCTGCAAAGAATATGATATATAACATCTGCTAATCACGCACTGATAAGTAAATCGGGAGGTTGTGTTGCTGAGACCTCTAAGCGACCTCACATGCTGTCCAAGATATTCAACGTGCTGATGAGAGCAGCCTTGGAGCTCTGCTTGACCATTTTTGCGAACACGTCGGCTGTGAATAACATCGATTATGATGACTACCATCGACCCAAATGTCTTCAGCATACTATCTGTTGACCAAGCTAGAGGGCTGTGAGTTCACGTCAGAGCACGTAAATTCACCTACGGGGCGATATGCAGTATTTGAGTGAGGATACAAGGTGCTGGCAATGCGCCATCAGCACGGCTCAATTTATATAGTATTTGAAATTATATACTAACATAAACTCCTACATTCCGAAACCTCAACTGACTGGCCCTCCAAGGTCCTATTAGATATCATGATTCACCAGCAATCCATCATCTCAGGCTTTTTATGCAGAATTACAATTAGGTACAACTTTCCACAGCCTTTGATATGAATAATCTACTTCCAAGTTAAAAAGAAGTTCATGATATGAGCTGAACAAATGTTGCTTACGGTCCCAGGTCTTGTATGCGCTGTGCAGAACCCCAAAAGTGGCGCTGGAGAAGATCGACATAAGCCTGGTGACCACTCCACATGCATGAGGAGAAGTACGAAGTCATACAAGAGGATTATACCTGCATGATTTGTGATCCAATGGTAGTAGGCAGATCAGTGGCAAGACTGTCTATCTCCGAGCTCGGAAATCGGTCTACCAACTGTTCAGTAGTAAGCCCTGGAGCCCCTTGCGCAATACTGCGAAAAAGCTACAGACATAATCAAGTACATTTACAATAACAAGCAGGATACTCCCCTTGCTATTGTAATCATTTCAGAGTAATGTTGAATTTAACACAAGACTACAGCTATGCTGAAGTTTCTGACTGCGTGGACACTTGCAGCGTGGCATTGTGTCTTTGCGAAAGACTCGTATGACTTCGTGTAAGTCGAGATGAGGAAGCACTCGGTGGTCGAGATTCATTCTGCTGCGCGCGTTGCTAAAAATCTGCTAGCATTATTGGTGGAGGCACCGCAGGTCTCGTCCTCGCCTCGCGCCTTTCCGAGCACCCCTCGTTCTCCGTGCTCGTCCTCGAAGCTGGCAACGACCATGCCAACGACATCAAAGTGAAATGCCCGGGGATCTTCGCGACCATGTACGGAGATCCGGAGTTCGACTGAAACTACCAAAATGTACCACAGGTGGCCAGCAACCATACCCTGAGAACACATGTGTTTCCTCGACATGACTGATACTCTGTCTCAGCCATATGTAGCCAACCGAACTCACGCCAACATAGCCGGCAAAGGTCTCGGCGGTGGAAGCGCCGTCAATTTCATGTGGTGGACTCACCCTTCACGACAAGACATTGACAACTGGGGCGCACTGGGCAATGCCAACTGGTCTTGGGATGCCATCCAGCCATACCTTCAGAAGTCAGAGGCTTACGTCGCGCCGCCCTCCACGGCGGAAATGTGGGACTTGCAGACACAGTATATTGACACGAGCGTCCACGGACTCGGGGAGTTCCCTGCTGGGGACGCGAGGGGTGGACAGGCGCTAGGAGGCTCCGTGAATTTGTTCAACATTGATCCACTTACAATCGAACGGAGCTACACCGTGACAGGCTACTATCTACCTGCATCACAGAGACCCAATCTTCAAGTGGTCACAGGAGCGTCAGTTACCGAGATTCTGTTTGAGTCTGGCGATCCTGTGTCACCAAGAGCTACCGGAGTCTCTTACATCAAGAACAATTCGACCCAGAGAGCTATGGCTAGGAAAGAAGTAATACTATCGGCGGGTGGAATGCAGTCTTCGAAGCTACTCGAGCTCTCTGGTATCGGGGACTGCGACCTTTTGAGTCGCTTCAGCATTCTGTGCCTGGTGGATAACAAGAACGTCGGCGAGAACTTTCAAAACCACCTCATGCTGCCACTCGGGTGAGTCTCCAAAGCCTTAGTAGAGAAGCTAAAATTCTGATCCCGCATACAGCTTCGAGGTGGTGCCCGGAACAATAACGACGGATGACTTTTCCACTACTGAAGCCTTCGACGCCGCCCTAGCTGAGTACGAAGCAACCCGATCAGGTCCCTTCTCCACGGTGAATGGCAGCTCAGCACTTCTTTCTCTGTCTCAACTCAACATATCCCTCTCCAATCTAGGTAGTGTCGCCCATCAAACCAATCTAGGAATCCGAAAGTCGCAGCACGACCTGCAGATTCTCAATCTCAGGTCAAATCGCACCTCCGCCATCCAGGACATCTTTCTGGCCGGTGGTATATCACCCTGGTACTATAATGACAGCGCCCGCGTATTCTCCAGCCCAGCCAGCGACAGCGGTGAGGGCAATTACCTCACAGTGATCGGAATTCTCTCGCACCCATTCTCTCGCGGCACAGCCCATATTCAGTCCGCCGACCCAAACGTCCAGCCACGTCTCGATCCGCGCTACCTCTCGCAACCCCTCGACCGCACATTGAGCGCTCGCACCGCCTTACATATCCAGGATCTTGTGCAGCAACCACCACTCTCCAACCTGCTCAAGCGTGACCGCGACGGTAGACCTTGTTCCAGCCGGGGTATCTCTCTGCCGAGGTGGATGAGTTGACGTCCGAGAACGTGGACGAGTTTGTGGCCGCACGAATGCTGATTGCGTATCACCATTCCGGGACTAATGCTATGCTGCCGCGAAATGTTGGCGGAATCGTTGATAGCCGGCTGCGGGTGTATGGGGTGCAAGGGCTGAGGTTCGTGGATATCAGTGTGTTTCCCATGCTTGCGCATGGCACGCCGACGAGCTTGGTGGTTGCGGTTGCGGAGAGAGCGGCAGACATCGTGAAGGAAGAGCATAGTGTGCTGGTTCGAAAACGGAAAAGGGGGAAGACTGATGAAAGCACGGGGACTGCCTGAGCTCTGAAACGATCTTCCAGGGCTGACAAGGCCAGGTCTGGTCAGGCTGTGGGGGTAGAAGCGGCCTTGGGCTCATGTGCGTTCGTGGCCGACTGACATGCAAATCCGGGCCGTTGGGGCACATCTTTTCTACACATTGAACTTGAGAGATCGCGTGATAGCAATGGTACTATTCTGTGTATGCAAGCGCCGTAAGCTCGGTCTCGATCTTCAAAGGCTAGAGTATGGCTACCGGTATCGTCTGCCGACTGCACATCTCCACTATCCACCAGAAAGCTTCCGAACTCAGTTCTCCTTCTTCTTTAGTGTTCGGGAAGTCCTTGACTTCGAGAAACGCACTCTCAGTTAGGTATGTGTATGCTCCGCCGACCTCCATCTCCTAAAATGAAACGACAAGTCAGTATATGGGCCTACCTGGCCACTATTGAAATAAGCATATACTTTAAAGTTACAGGTAGCAATAACTCAATATTAACTACGTCTAAGGTATACCTACTTAAAATCATTCGTGGATAGAAGCTCGTGATTTCCGATATTATCACAGTGGCTTCGATGAAGTTAAGCAAGAAGAGACAACACGCATACCGGTAGATGAGAATATGGCACCCAGCGGGACGGATTTTATAATTGCAGTATATAGATACGCATTAATTTTCTACGTCTCGGTTCTTGATCTCTCGCTTGTGTGTCCTTGCCCTTAGTAATCCGATCTATGCCACCGCTTGGAGAATCTTGCGAAAGAGTAAAACCACCAGTCAAGGCTAGTCAGTTGGGCAATTGCTACTACACCATCTGTAGTCTGACGAGTTTGGCGCTGCCATCAGTGCTCTGAATCGGCATTCATTCATTGTGCGAGCCCTAATATCGGACGATTAGATGCGTCAGTGTGGCTTTTGCTCTTTTCGTGCAGCAGGCCCCTCACATGGACATGGCAGGAATCAAGCTCGGGTGGGTAGACGGGTTCCACCTCCCACTCTGGTACTTTGCAGGTGCACATGGCGTTTGAGATGCATTTGTGAATTCAGCAATCCCCCATTGTTAATATTTAGACCAGGTTCTGGCATTGAGTGCACCACGGTGATGATGGAGCTCACGAGCGTTCAATGCAGTGCATAGAATCTGTGCTCAAGTGGCCCAGAATATCAATACAAGAGATTTTGGGGATGGCAAGTGGGCTTTTATGTTTTAAGCAGTCTCTGCGTGGGATCATCACAGAACAAAGTGACACGACTGCCATTTTAGTAGCTTCAAACATCTTCATAGTAAATTGCGGTGGTCTTTTGTGTTCCCTCTCTTGATCTGCGGATTCCAACAACTGATGTGTTGCTGAACAGCGCAATGGGTCCTGCTATCAACCGCATGATGGAGGCACCTCTTTTGTAGCTGTATATAGCAGAGTGAAGGAGCAAGTAGAGAACAAGGAGAGCACGGCTTCACTCCTCACCTACAAATCAGATGGTACATCCTGAAAACTTCACCGGTCAATATGCTGCTGATGAGCTTGATTTGGAGTTTGTCAGCCTGGAGATTATTGCCTGGCCACCTCTCAAAGCTCAGCACCTTTACATTATTTCTACTATTATAGGACCAGCAGCACCGCAGCAGATTCCATTTCTTGCGTTCTATTTTGATTGCCAGACCTGATAGACAACCCCTGGGAAAGATTTGGATTGTCACCTTGCGACACCAGCTCTGAGGCGTCACCCAATGCCCCAACTCCAACCACCCTGCCAAACAAACAACCCTTTTCAACATCAACCACTATCCAGCATCAACTCTCTCTCATCAACTCTGTTTCCATCAGTCCCACCTGCAACAAACACCAGGTCGATACAAAGGAACAGGAAGAAACAAGCAGTCAAGCAAATATGGGGTCCTTCAAACATGCCCTGCAGGCTGTGATGATCACTCTTATGGCTGCCAACACCTTTGCTGTTGGACTGCGTATCTGGGTGCGTACCAGTCTCATGAAGGTTTATGGATGGGACGACATTGCTCTGGGTTTTGCCTATGTGAGTCTCAAGATTCCTCTACAGCTTGTGGTTGCGACTCTGGTGCCTTCCCGCGCTCCTTCTTCTGCATGAGACAACAGCAAGGCTTTCTTGCCTCCCTTGTTGGCCCGTTTCTTCTGAATACCTCCGTTACTGTCTCTCAAACTCTACGATCACTGCTAAAAACAATCTTTTGCCACAGGTGGGATTTTTGGTGGCCTGCGGCTTCGGTTTCACCACGATCTACTTCGGCTTCGCCGCTGACAACGGCGATGACACAACCAACTTCAATTACGACAAGATGATGAAGGTGAGCCAAGCATTCACACAGCGCGTCTGGACGAAAAGTGCTGACACTGCGCGCTGCCAGTACTACGCCGCTAACCAATACGCCCTGTACATCTCTTCCGGCATCATCAAGATCGCGGTCGCCCTGGTTCTATACCGCCTGGCCTGCGGCCTCAAGAGTCAGGTCATCTTGGTCATGGCCATCATCGTCATGGTCATCTGGACCTTCATCACCACCATCTTCGCCATGGGACTGTGTGCCAGCGCTAGTGCCGCCAGCTACACCGGTGAGCCAGCCTGTACTGCCATCGGCTACTTCCGCATGGTCAGCAACATCTTCGTCGACTACTTCTTCGCCCTGTTCCCCATCCCCATGCTGTGGGCCGCTACCCTGAGCCGTCGCATGAAGATCATCGTGTGCTGCCTTCTGGGTCTCGGTTTGATGTCAGTCCTCCCCTCAACCCGCTCCTTGCACGCCAACATCCCGCTGACACAACGATCCCCCACAGTGCCTCCGCGGCCACCGTCGCCAAGCTCATCCTCCTCGTCACCCTCGAAACCGAGCGCGACGCCGTCAAAGTCGCTTGGATCCACACCCAGCTCCTCATCTGGTCCGACGCCGAGCTCGGCGTCGCCATCTTCACCGCGACCATGTCCGGCCTGCGGCCTCTCGTCCGCCGCATCCTGGGCCACAAGCCAGCGCGCTGGAGCGAGACCGCCGCCGCCCCCCGCGGTGCCGGCTACCACAGCGGCGCGTACCCACGAGCGCTCGCCGGCGACGCGTCATGCCAGGCGCTGAGCAACGACCGCGGTCTGGTGGTGGGCGCGCGCAATGTGTCGGGCGCCACGAAGGGCAGCGACGATGCCTCGGAGTTTGAGATGCGCAGGGTTCGTGCGAATATTCACCATCCTGTGGCTGAGATTGATGATAATGACGACGAGCGCCCGCTGCGTGGTTATGGGAGTGAGGATGAGTACCACTCGGATTTGCGTCGGTCGGGGACAATTCAGCACGGCTTGCCTGAGGGCCTGTCGCGGGGTACATTGAGCCCTCGTGGCTATCCGCCTCCGTACCTTATGCCTACTGTGCCTGTGCCTGCCATGGTCCGCAGCGAAGAGGCGGAGCAGAAGCACGAGCTCTCTTAGGTCGTCTTTCTGTGCCTCCTTGTTGCGGCCGATACGCTTCACGGAATTGGCCTTCTCTCGGTCCATGGCCGTGGACAAAGCATTCGGCTCTCATCTGGGCGCGGACGAAGAAAACGGCACTTGCAGTCTTGGGATTTTGTCAGGCTTCCAGGTTCTGGGCCTCGAATTCAAGGGGTCACAGGGGATTTATCATTCTTTCAGACAGGCAGAATGGCTGGGGCTTCGGGAACTGCCTGGTGTGTGTGGCGCATCTTGGTCGTATCTTGTGCATCCCCTTTGCTATCTATGCCTTGAACGGTCAAATCTGTGGAGTGGCTTGGAAAAGGTCTCTCATTGCCTGGGTATGGCTGGACTAGCACATGAGGATACACTGTTGGCCTGTTTGGCGAACACCTCAATCAGAAAAGTGCTGGGAGTAGTTTGAAATGGCCAAATCCCACACTAGACTCGAAGCAACTTGATATAGACGGCGTATAATTCTTGTCAATGGTGTGCTACATGCCTAGTTTTGTCAGGTGCGTGTGCGCTCACTCATCTGGATTCTCGGCTCAAGGATAAAGTTTGATTCATCAAGTGCCTCCTTTGATCATGCCACAACTAGTCTCTTCGCAATCTCCTCTCCAATTGAACAAGTACTACACCTCATACAGTGTTTTCACATCGCGGTGAAATCACGCTTAGAACAGCGGGAAGGCGGTTCTCACGCAATCTGCAGCTTGAGTCTCGTTCCTCCGCTGCCATTGCCACATATAACACACGAGTACACTTCTTATCAAGATATTCAAGCGAGCTCTGAATTAACATAAGCTCACGCTCAAGGAATCGTAAGGTCGTCATTAAGGCTAGCCTCGATGTTTCAAAACACGGCTGCCAGGCTGGCCGTCAGCCTCGCGTTGCATGGTTCAGCTGACAGGGGTCGCGTGTAAGTCAGTGGGTCCGAGCGTCAGCGACCTATTCCTTCTCAACATTTCTTGCAGACATCTTACTTGATATTACTCTAGCACAAGACCGGGTGGCAAGAGACATTTGACATGTCTCGGGGCGTTGAAGACGTCCTAGAGCGCGAACGTGGCGTACGTATTGTACGTTGCGCAGAAGCTCGAAAGGGACACACCTACCACGAGGCACTTCGTCCCAGGGCAGTACACTTCAACAGAAAGAGACAGGGAGAAAGCGAAGGGAATAGACACATGAAGTAAATGCTTTGAAAAATTGCAATGTCTATGTGCTCGCGTACCGACGGTATAGCCACCGTAATCTCATCGTACAACGCTTCCAAGCTAGCAAAGACCAGGCGCCCGCGCACAAAACAAAAAACGCAGAACACCATGCTATCAGTTCCCTCAGCCACACAAAATGCAATCCGAAAAATTAATAAACTTCGCAAGCCCGCAATCAATCAAGAACGTCGTTGCCAAACCTGATAAGGACACCATTCCCCAATCACGTAGAAGCAACATCAGGGCGCCTTAGCACACCCATCCGCCTCCG
Organism: Plenodomus libanotidis; assembly: GCA_022609195.1. Classification (NCBI taxonomy): domain Eukaryota; kingdom Fungi; phylum Ascomycota; class Dothideomycetes; order Pleosporales; family Leptosphaeriaceae; genus Plenodomus; species Plenodomus libanotidis. The sequence continues at coordinate 31,041 of JAGKQA010000054.1, forward strand.
TGCCCACACAGCACGTCGCCGCGCCGCCCTTGCACTTGCCATAGCTGTTCGACTTGTCATCCGCCGGATACGTGTAAGCCTTCTTCTCGCACGGTTTGAAGAACGGCGTCGCGCTCGATGCCGTGCGCGTGCCGTTGTTCGTCGGGTTGACGCACACGCCGAACTCGGCCTTCTGGTCCTCCTCACCGTCGGCGCCGCATGTGCCGCTCCAGAGATCTTCGCTGCAACCGGCGAGGTACGCGTGGTCGTCGTCGTTGCAGGTGCATGTTATCGAGACTGTGTAGCCGTTGCTGCGGGTATGTGTCAGTCACAGGTCTTGCAAGGTGAATATGAAGAGAGAATGGGGTGATTTAGAAGATAGACTCACACATAAGAAACATCAATATCCATCATCGCCGTCTCGCCATTCATAGACAACCCCGCCTCCATCAAGCTCGGCATGTGAAACCCCGTATGCTGCGCCATTCCCACTGCCAGCTGGCCCGCCCAGCTCATCGGCGCAACAATACTGCCGCTCGCGCCGGGTGCAATCGTGCCCGCTGCGCCGCCTGTGACGAGTGCCGGCACGCCTTCATTGCTGGCCATGGAGGTGCTGACGGCGGCCTTCATGCTGTTGACCATGGTGACGGTGATCTCAGAGAGCTGGCGCGCGGCAAAGTAGTGTTGGGAGGGCTCGGGCGGTGGTGTTACTTCCGGCTGCGAGGGAAGGGCGGTGGCTAGAGTGAGGAGAAGGGCCAGGGGGAGAGTGATGGCGTGCATTTTGGTAACTGGGCGGTGGGTGTAGAAGGAGACTGTTCGCAGGGAATAGTAGAAAGTTGGTCGTCAGGAATGAGTAGAATAGATTGAGAAGAGGATGCATTTGATGCTCGGGCTCAATGAATGCGCGACCAACCATGGTAGGGAGAGGCATGATACTTATTTGAATTGAAGAACATTTAGTCATGAGGGCGTGTACAAGAGAGCAGAAGTGCGGTCATGTCAATGAAACCAGGAAGTAAAAGCTAATGTTTAAGAAAAGACGTTGTGGCAGTGGTGGCGACCCGTCTTCATCCTCAGCTTGAAGACCAATTATGGGGTCGCTGGACCCAATTCACAGGCCTAGTCGTCCTGGTCAGGTCTTCGCGGTCTCACGCCGTTTGATACAGGATAGTAAGGATAATAGAGAGTTGGGATAACAAGGGACTAGATGCTGACGACGGCCGTATCGAGAGGCCGGCGTTAGGCCAAGCAGGGTACTCCTCAAACATAGGCCCTTCGCAGGATGAGTCTTCCGTATCGGTCAGTATAATCGCGTGGCGGTCTCGAATTATTATATTCTGTCGTAGAGGCACATGATCCGAGTTGTCGATAGTGAGCCATTGCAGTCCACTGGTGGATTGTCTCTGTTCACGTCGGAAACTATTTAGGTCAAGGTCGGAGTTAGATGAGGCTCTGGTGCGCGCGGTAAGTGGAAGACTGTAGGAGTAGAAAAGCAAGAACGAATTTTTTTCAGGCACAAGTCTCAACGTTCCAGTGGGTAACCAAATAATTGAGCCCGAATCAGCACGGAAGGTCGAGCCCTCGCTGTCGAACGACGTCGGTTAGTGCTGCACTACTCGTGAGTAAATGAGCCTATACAATTTGTTCACGCTAAGCTCTTAGTAGTGTGAGATAAAATGGGGAATCTGGTATTGAATTTGGCTATCACGGACCCCAACGCCATACTGTGCTCAAACAAGTAAATAGCCTCGGGCTGGTGAACGGCCACGCGGCTGCAATTCAGTAACGAAACAACGGTTAAGAGCCCTCACGTGGCGCCCAGGGTCTCCAATGCGCGGCGCAGTTCCCGAACGGCCGTAGGCACATCTTCGAAGTTCAGCGCCGAGATGGCCCATCTGCAATGTTTCTGGGCCACGGACATGGCCTGGTCGTCAGCTGCGAAACTGAGGGAAACTTGGTCAGGCACCTGGCTAAATCCGCCAGGGGCAGCCGGAGCCACGTGCGGTGCGGCTGGTTGTGAGGGTGGCGGGACCACAGGTCTTGAAACGTTGGCTGGTGAAGGAGCACTGTTAAAGTTTTGGGTTGAAGGAGGCGAGACTGGCCCCGGCGGAGGCGAGTAAGCCGGTGTGAATGCGGTGGGTGGAGCCGATGGGCCGGATGGGGGCGGGAATGTTGACGCGGCGGGAGGAGGCGTTGGCGACCATGTGTGAGCTGCAGACGCATCTGCGCCTGGAGTGGCGTTCGCTGGTGTCCGACTTGGAGGTGATATAGGAGAGGGCAACTCTGGCGGAGGATCGAAATATCCAGGCGGCTGAGCGGGCGACACTGCTTCATCGCCATAGCCAGGGGCACTAGGCAACTTGAGCTCCCCATCGTCGTAACCAGGCGCACTTGGCAACTTTAGCTCTCCATCATCCGACGGCGGAACCTCAGGAGGGTCGGAGAACTGGGGTAGCGATGCAGCCGCGAATTGTCGGGGAAGATCTGGGTCCGGTGCATCTTCCACTGTTGCAGGTCGCGGTGCCTGACTCGAACTGCTCGCATCTTTTTCCAATTCTTGGACATCAGGATCGTTGGGGTCAAGAGCTGGCTGTGCTGGCGGCAAGTCCTCCTTTTTCGGATTTGAATCGTTCGGGTTCTTTCCATCTCTTATAGCCTTTGTAATGCGCGCGGCGTTCCACTTGGCGTACTTGATCTTCTGCTGTGTTTCCGTGTCTGGAGGACCCCAAATGTTGACGAGGTTCAGGAAGGTCAGAGCAGCATCGAATGTGCTAGCTGTCTGCAAAGTGACCTTGTTCGCGTTGATGACTCTCTCTGCCCTGTCCAGTGTTTCCTGGGCGAATTGTTCGATGTAGGCTTGTGCGGCGGCATCATCGACTATGGCGTCCTCTCTTGCGTACTCGTTCTTGGTCTGCAGGAGCCCACTCGATCAGCTCCGGTCCATCGTCCCGCGAGAAGTGTTCTCTCTACTTGATAAAACATACCTGCTCCAATTTGTCCATTAACGTGGTCGTGTAGTTGAGGACATCGACGCTGTCGTTGTGTATGTTTCTGGCTAGAATCTGATTGACGACCCAGTACTCGCCTATGCTTTGGTCAGCTCCGTGCTCGACTCGAACTTGGCTCTACACAGGTTTCTCCGGTAACAACATACACCAGTATGCGATGATAGGCTTCACAGTTTGCAGCTGAGCAGCTCTCGTTGCGGTCTTGTACAGGTTGATGTCGGCCTGCTTCAAGCCCAAAGGCACCTCGTCCGCCATGGCTGCGTGCGAACTCGTGGTAGCGGTCGACTTCTTCGATTCGTGCTGGTCGATCGTATGGATTTGCTGCGGAAATCAGAACGGAGGCTGCAGCTGCGAAACTTCAAAAAGAGGAGGTGACGAGTCTTTTGGATCGCATGTGACGCACGATTCAAGGCAGCTGCATGGTGATAGTTCTGCCTTGGCGAAGACATGACCAGCGGGCACGGGGCAGGCACTGGCCGCACTGGAACGCCTACCGCTGTGACAGTGAACGGCAGGTGGGCGTGAACCCCTCTGTCCGAATGCTGCAGGGGCGAGCTTGATCCTGGTCGGCCAGGGTCGAGCTTACCCCGGATTTCCATTTACTGCGTCGAAGCATTTTTGGACTTTCGTTGCCTTCCCCGTTGTTACCACGCTGGCCTCTTCACAACGGTGTTATTCACAAGCTATCAAAAGAACAACCACCTGTCAGGACACGGCATGCTTTTCGCTCGTCTCTGAGAACTTCACATCATCTCAGTTCTCAATTTGCCACATCGGCTTCTTTGAGGTATCCTCCCCAGAATTGATCTCCCTTCCCCCATCAGTCCAACATGGTTCGCCCCACTCTCGCGACCGTTGTCGGCACACTCGTTGCCGTCGCGCCATGCGTCAATGGCGCCGGTATCTACGCCAAGAACGGTCCTGTCCTCCAGATTGACGGCAAGAACTACGACAACCTAATTGCCAAGTCTAACTACACTTCGGTAAGTTCAGACCCAATGGGTCACGCCACTACTCTATCGGATGCGACGTGCTACTGACTTGTGTGTTTGTAGATCGTCGAGTTCTACGCCCCGTGGTGCGGTCACTGCCAGAACCTCAAGCCCGCCTACGAGAAAGCCGCCAAGAATCTCGAGGGGCTTGCTCAGGTCGCTGCCGTCAATTGCGACGATGACGAGAACAAGCCCTTCTGTGGGCAGTTTGGTGTTCAAGGCTTCCCCACTCTCAAGATCGTTCGACCAGGTTCCAAGAAGGGCAAGCCTGTTGTCGAGGACTACCAAGGCGAGCGGACCGCCAAGGGCATTGTCAACGCCGTCGTCGACAAGATCAACAACCACGTCAAGCGGATTAGCGACAAGGAGATCGATGAGTTCCTCTCCAAGAACAACGACACGGCCAAGGCGCTGCTATTTACGGAGAAGGGCACCACCAGTGCGCTGTTGAAGAGCGTTGCGATTGACTTCCTGGACGGCATCACCGTTGGACAGGTGCGGAACACACAGAAGAAGGCGGTGGAGCTGTTTGGAGTTGAGAAGTTCCCGACTTTGGTCCTGCTGCCAGGTGGCGACAAGGACGGTATTGTCTACGATGGCGATCTCAAGAAGCCTGCTATGGTCAAGTTTCTCTCTCAGGCTGCCTCCCCCAACCCCGCTGCTGGAGCAGCGAAGCCCAAGACCAAGAGCTCGAAGCCTAAGAAGGCAGCCACTACATCCACCGAGGCCTCCGAGCCCACCCTTGAGGCTGAGGACCAGATCACTGAGCCCGTCGACGACGCCAACATTCAGAAGCCGGTCGTGTTCGAGGGCGGTCTGCCCATTCCTATCATCCACGAGAAGGAGAAGTTGATTAGCAACTGCCTCCACCAGAAGGCCCACACTTGCGTTCTTGCATTCGTGCCCAAGGAGGACCAGTCGGACTCGGCCAAGAAGGCCCTCTCTGGCCTTGCAGAGTTGTCTCATAAGCACGCCCAGAGCAAGCGTCATCTCTTCCCAATGTACGAAGTACACTTCGAGGACGAGCATTCCGCCGCAGCCCTGAAGGCTCTCGAACTCGCCCCGTCTGAGGTCTCCATTATCGCGATAAACGCGCGCCGTGGTTGGTGGAGATTGCTCGAGGGCGAGGACTACAGCCACGAGAGCATCGAGAGCTGGATCGACCAGATCCGCATGAGTGAGGGCGTCAAGCGCAAGCTCCCCGAGGGATTCGTCGTTGAGGTCCCCGAGGAGACTGCGTCTGCTACTGAGGCGGAGCCTGAGGCATCTTCTGAGCCCACCCCAGCGGCTACGGAAAGCGAGACTATTGACAGCTCTGCCGAGCCTACTCCAGAGGTTACTCCAGACGCAGAGGTCATTTCGGAGAGCACGGCTAGCGACGAGGAGCCTACTGCGTGGAGCGGAGCGGATCCGACCGTGCAGGAGGACACGGCTGCAGCCGAGGAGCCAACTGAGGAGCCTCATGTCAAGGATGAGCTTTGATTTCTTTTCTATCGGAAGTTGGGACATTTAGCAGGCGTAATGGGATTGCTTTGGAGCTTTGGCACAGGTCTTAGGGGCCTGGGACATGAAAACAAAAACAGACGAGGAATATGAAACTTAGGGCATGTTCTCACCTCACGTTTGTCCACATTGATCCGTCAATGGGTAGCTTGGTCCGTTGTCTCGACGGGTCATGTCCTCTCCCCTTCTTGCCTTGCTGCCCTAACCGTCGATATCCATGTCCCCCAGGCCAGGGCCCTTCTCAATTGCTCCCTCCCGTATCATCCTCGCGCCCTGCTCCCTGACTACGCTATCCAATATCGCCCTGACTTGCTTGCACCCATCCACACCCACGGCAAGCATGCCTTCCAAACGGCCCACCTGCACACGGCTCTCACACACCAGCACCACGACTTTATCACTAGTCCCCAGCGTGGCAACCGTCAAGCTCGGCAGCTCTTGCTCCTCTTGGTGGTTGAGGTCGAGTAGCGGATCGGCGCTCTCGTCGTTGGCGGCGTAGGTGGACGTCGAGCCTGCCGTACACGCGGCAATATAGTCTGTCATGGGGATGCCGGCGTCGATGACGGCGAGCGTACAGGCGTTGAGAAGGCAGGCGAGGAGGCTGCCGTCTTGCGAGAGGACGTGGAGGGAGAAGGATATGTTTGATGATGGGTATAGTTTTGTGTGGAGCGTGGATGAGAGGGCGTGGGAGATTGTGGACTGGATCTCTGCGATACGCCTGTGATTGATTCTGGTTAGCAACCCACTGACATATCCTACCACGTGCGGCTGAGAGCAAGAACTTACTTGTCACCCCTTCCCCTGCGCTTGCGATCCACGCTGCTGAACCCAGCAACGACAATACTGACGCCAACCTCCGCCTCGCGCTCCTGCTCCGATCGCTGCGTACCCGCCCCCGTGCGCGGCGCAGACTGCTGGTCCGTCGGCCCCGTCACCACGCACATGACTTTGGTGTTGCCCATCTCCAGGTAGCTGGACCCATCGGCCGCGGCCTGCGTGCGGATCTGCGCGTGGCAGCGGCGCAGCTCGTTCCATCGGCGGCCGTCGACGCGGAGGAGCGCGAGATTGTAGGAGGAGGTATCTAGAGGCATGGTATATCCCGAACGTGGTGTGTGTAGGCGAGTTGTGGCGTCGGTGTGGGAAAGTTGTTTCGTGATTGGACCCTCCAGATGCGTTTCGGGCGGGTTTGATTGCTTTGGGTGCTGGTCGTTCAGATCTGGAAATTTTGGCTGGCACATGCAAAAGCTCCGGGGTCGCTGGCAGGGGTGGACCCCGCCGATCATGATCCCTGTGGCCCGGGGGCCGGGATCCATGGCAATAGTGGGGATCATCCTCCTTCTCACACACCTTATTACTCTTCCCATATTCCCAAGGCCTTAGCACCATTCTTGCAACTCATCACACCGAGTCTCAAATCACAAACTGCTCCCACAATGCCCAAAGAAGTAGACACATCCCTCGACCCGCACCCCTCGGGGCTCGCAGCCAAGTTCGCAGAAGCCCACAGCGCAGAGCACCCACTCAAGCTCTACGGCGGGTGGTTCTGCCCATTCGTCCAGCGCTCATGGATCACTCTCCACGAGAAGTCCATCCCGCACCAGTACGTCGAGATAAACCCATATCACAAAGCGCCCGAGTTCCTCGCCCTCAACCCCCGCGGCCTCGTGCCCACACTCGCAGTGCCAGATGGCGACGAGGACAAGGAGCAGCGGCCGTTGTACGAAAGCACCGTACTATGCGAGTACCTGGACGAGGCCTACGCCGACAACTCGCAATATGGCCCGCGACTGCTTCCTGAGAATGTATATGAGCGCGCGCGGTGCCGCCTGTGGATCGACCATATCGGCACCAAGATCGTGCCCGGGTTCTACAAAATGATCCAGCACACGCCAGACAAGGCGTACAGCATCGACGACGCGCGCGCCGAGTTTTTGGGAAATATCAAGACGTGGGTGAAGGAGTTAGCCCCAGGTGCCGGGCCGTGGTTCCTTGGCGACCGGTTTAGTCTGGTGGATGTAATGCTGGCGCCGTGGGCGAAGCGGCTGTTCTTGATTGATCATTACAAGCCGGGTGGGCTAGGGATTGTCATAACGACGGAGGAGGATGCGGAAACGTGGGATCGCTGGCAAAGGTGGTTGGATGCGATTTTGGAGCGGCGGAGTGTGAAGGATACGACGTCGATGGATGAAAAGTACATCGAGTCGTATAAGAGGTATGCGGAGGATACTACGGGCTCGGAGGTGGGTCAGGCTACGAGGACGGGCAGTCGGCTCCCGTAAAAACTCTGTGGACTTCGTTGGGCTCAAGGCAAGGTGAAGATTCGCAGGCGGATCTTGAGCAGCGAGACTCTGAAATCGGTACACCGAGTACGAAAGATCACGACTTCAAGAAGTTATGTTCACGAATACGGAGGCCGCCTCTGACAAGCTTCTTAGCACCATCAAGAATCAGATACACTCGATCGATAGATGCAGCGAGTCAGCACTCCTGTCCCTTGTGTCCACCAGCAACGACCCATGGTAGCTTTGGGCACAAATCCAGCACTGGCCGCACCAGACGCTGCCACTCAAGCCTCTCCTGTTGCACAACCCTGGTTGTTACACATCAAAGCATTGCCAAGCAGAGATCGCACCACACTCTCCAACGACATCGACGTCTGGCATCATATTTCAACCTGCACTAATCAGACTGTATGCTGGCGTATGGTAACGTCGTCGATATCGTTCGTGAAGTGATCTTATTTCGATCGGCGAGATTTGGACTTCACGATGCTGCATTGCCACGACTTCCTCAACGACTTGGTATGTAAGAGTCACCCAATGCATCGCTGAACCACAGTCGTTCTTCTGGCCTAGTTCGTAACATAGGCAAAACCAGACGATAACAGTCCTCGTCTTGTGGCAAGCGCACTAGAGGGTTCACCCAGTCTTGATTGTGAGTGATAAGTGGCATTAATTGTTGTTAGCGGTCTTTGCCGTCTCTAGCTCGCGATCTGCGTTCTGTTTCATCGTTGTGTGTGGAACATGCACGTACCTTCTTCCGAGTCTACCAGGCCAGGGCAGTGGTCTCGCCACTCTTTTGGGATAGGCCCACCAATCTCGGCGTTGCAGGTCAGCTAGTCTAGCATTGTTCCTTGGAACTTGAAGATTACCCTGCCGGTCTCGATTTCGGAGAGCTGTGGATTTCCCAAGAGTCAGCAAGAATATCATGTCTATCAGCTTGATGGCCAACTTACCAAGCAGGCAATGGCCCAGACGTCTGCAGCTCGGCCCCAAACGCAGCCTACTTTGCCCTCAGACAACTCATATGCACAGACTTCTGGAGGCTGATACATCCTTGGACATGCACCAAGAAGGAGGTGCGGCTTATGAATCCAGGACGCTAGAAATGACAGGTCGGCCGCGCATTTAAATACATGAACAGGAGGCCATCAGACTGACCTCTACCAAAATCGAGGATCCTTGGTGAACAGTGAAACCCGTCTTTGACAACCTTCTTGTCGTGAAGGAAATCGAACAAAGATACGGTTTCGACCATATAGGCCGGAACATGCTCGACAGCTAACGAAGGCTTTATTGGTACAACGGGATGAAGCTCTAAACCAGCTGCGAAATACTCTGCAAGGTCGAGTTCCATGAAGTCGTTGATCTGCGGCATGGCAATGCCGATGTTTTGAAGGATCGGGTCTGCAAGTCATCAGCGAGAAGTTATTCATTGACCTCCTTTCTAGGAGTACCAATCTCCATGTGCGATCCCTTCATCGTGAAGGTAGGCAAAGCCAATTACAAGTTGACTAATGAGTTGCTGCGGGTGGCATGGCCTGCTAAGCTTACTCTCGTCGTTGTGAAATAACGGCAGAGGCACCACCGCCTCCGTCACCAGACATTCATGGTACACATTTGGATCACGCATAATGAAGGAATCCTAGAGCTCAAGTATAAACTCATGGCCACTCTCCCGGGTTTGTTGGGCGTGCTGCAAGATCTGGGCCTCAAGGCTTGGTTCAGCATCTTTTGTGCCCATGCACACTTTCAGTCCAACAGACTGTCTTTGCAGAACAGAAGTCAGCGTGCGTCGTATGAATCAAAAATTCAGTAATTGCAAAAGTTTGCACAACTTACTTCCTCAAAGTACCAGATACTAGCCAGACAGTCGAGAAGACGCCAAATCTAACCTTGAAGAGTACTCGGTATCTTGGTTGCTTGTCTGGGTGAACACATGTTGACGCTCTGGGTAAGATATCGCTGAGGATGACCGGGTAACATGCATAGGGTTTGTAGTCGTGCAAGTCCTCTTCGGTATCTTCATGACCGAAGTACGGGAGGAATCGAGCGCCCTCCTGACGGTTCACGTCCGAAGTCCAATGGGCATCTGCCATTACCAGATAAGCATGTATTATAGATCTGTCGGTGATACTGCAGGCAAACAGAACGTGCGGAGTCCGACGTGAAGTAGCATTGCATAAGTTGACTCATGCGGACTTGAAGTAACTGTGCCGCTGGAGCCTGGCAACCTTTAGCTTCTGGGAGCCTTACCCTCTACTTATCAACCTGGCTTTCTATTATTCCCTCTATCTGTTTATGAATTTCCCTCGCTTCAGGTGCCTATGGGCTACACCACTTAAGCCCTACGAAGTGCAGTTTGCAGGCTCAGCACCCAGGGCGAATCGACCCTGACCGCTCTGAAGTCTGGCGTGGCTTGTCCAGCCACAATCAGACCGTCGGTCTTCGGTGCTGTGCGGGACAAGGCTTGTGATCTTGTGGCCCAGAGCACTTGCTTTACGGACCTGAACTAATTTGGGCTGAATGTCAGGCCGCAGTCCTGAGATCTGTTAAGCGTGGCGGTGGCAGGTGACATTGAACACCATTTCTATGAAGGGTTCCGAAAGGTCTTGAGGAGTTGTTGACAATACGCTGTGCACGGTTTGCGTCTATAGGTGATACTCCTTAGGATCGGACACCTTCACACCACGTCTCTCCCACACACCGTCGATGTTCATGTTGGCCGTCCCACTGCAGAAGGATTAGTAATCGCTTTGGCGAGGTCTGATGGGAAAGTAAGACTTACTCGTCCTTGAGATTGAAGGAAGGCTCCGTTGCGCCCTCTTTGATATTCGGGTTCCTGAAGATTGTGTTCTTCATCTGGTCAATTTTGTCAGCATGTCATGTACAACTTCTGCCGTAGAGGCCGAGGAGCTCACCAAACCAAGCGTCAAGTGTATGGCCGCCGGCCCAACAACATTCTCCTCCACTGGCTCCCTTCCCTCGATCATCGCCACAATATTCTTCGCAGCAGCAGCCGCCTGCGCCGCCGCAGGCCGAGCGGCCTTGTGAGCCCCCGAATCGGCAACGTCGCCGACTGCATAAAGGTGGGAGTAAGCCGGGTCGGCGAACTGCATCGTCGGTTTGACGCGGATAAAGCCATTCTTGGGGTTGAGCAGCGAGCTGTCTGAGGACGGCTGCAGCCCCTCGAGAAGATGTGTGTTGGGAGTCTGGCCTGTAGCGACGACGACAAAGTCTGCGTTGAGGCTGCGGCCGTCTTGAAGGCTGATGGTGATGGGAGTGCCGGTGCCGCCGAGGGGGTAGCCGTCTTTGGGGATGTTGACGCGGGAGCCGCCTACGAAGCTGTGGTATCGTCAGAATTTGTTCTCGTGCTTGACCTGGACGCTGCTGGAGAAAGGAGTGTGGGCGTACTTGATCCCGAGCTCCTTGAACCGGTCCTTGATTATTTCGCTCAGCTTCTCATGGTAAAGTGGCATGATGTGATCCCGCGAGTGAACGAGCGTAACCTCCTTCTCGGGGTACAGCTCCTTCAAATCACAAGCCATCTGCACGCCCACAGCGCCGCCGCCGATAAGAATCACGGATTCAGACCTTTTGATGCCCTGGTTGTACTGCTTGAGATACTCGACAGCGTCAGGCTTCTCTTCGGAGGGCATGGTACCCGGAGCGGCCAGGCGAGTTCCAGTGGCAGCCACGAGATACTCGAACGGAACCTGCTTCGAACCCTGCCATTCTCGATCCAAGATGACTTCCTTTGGCCTCAAAGATGACACTTTGGCTTGGATAACACTGTGATTGTCTTTGTTCGGGGAGTCCACGAAGACTCCTGTGTAGGGGATGAAAGCCTTGTGCTCATATTCTGGGAGAACTGCGAAGCGTGGAAAGGCGAACAGGTGATTGAAATGACTGTGCGGGTCGATTAAAAGTACCTGTGGCAGGACTTAAGTTGGCAGTCCTCACGTAAAATGTGATATTTAACTTACACGATGTGTAGCAGGGAGGACGTCTGCGAGCTGTTTCGCTGTGTTCTGGTGAGACGCGAGTTAGCAAACAGGGGTCCAGAAGAACACTTATGAGGAGCTGCTAGCAACTGACAATGCCCACATAACTTCCGCCCACCACGATAACATTGCGCAAGCCTGAAGCCATATTCATGTCGGTTGGCGGAGACAATACTATTGCGAAATGGTAGAGGAGTATACCGATGGCAACAACCAGGAAAGAGCCTTGAAATAGTCAATTCCTCATGCCGGTGACGGATTGTTCGTGCTGGACACGGGGAACAGCAGCAGATCAGATTGATAAGATGACTAGTAGTAAAATGAATGGCTGCCTTGCCTAGTGGGACGCGCGGTGCTTAAAAGGAGAGCTGGAGATCGGCTTCGGGCTCGGTGTTTTCGGGTGGTGAAGAAAGGCTGATTCGCGGCCGGGCCGGATTTACGGAGGGCCCTCGGATCACCGTAAGTGCTCGGATTTATTTACAGCCAGGAAGTTGCGGCAGCTGTGCAGGTGCTGGTGAGGGCCTTGTCCTGGTCCTGAGTCGCGAGACGTGTCAGGATAGTCAAAGCATCTTGCAGCTACTGAAAAGTATGTCAGTATATTCTATTACTTAGCCCAAAGCAGCGCGTTGAGTAAAAGGGTATCTTGATTAATCACTAACTATGCACTGTCATATTCATACAATCTCACGCACCATCTGCGGAACAGTGTCCTCGTCCCGGCCACCTCCGGTCCTGGTCCGCCCAGGAGTCGTCAGCGCATGAGGAGCCTGCCTCATATCGTTCTGAATCTTCTTCTCATCCATCCTCTCCGCCGTGCCGGTAGTAGACCTCAAGCTGTTCGACCGACTGGTGTTCGTACTCGCATTGTAGTTCGAGGCATTCTCCTGTTCCTCAAAGCCGGAAAGGTAACGGTCTCTCATCGCGTCGTTGTGATCGATTTGTGACTGTGTCTTTCTGTTTGCCTTCGATGCGCCGCGCTTCAAGCTGGATTCTGAGCCCCTTTTCTTGGCAGCCTCGACACGTTCCGCGGTGGTAAGCTTCTCTTGTCTGCCGAAGCTGAACCAGCTCTTGATCAATGGGGCAATGGGCGGTAGGCAAGTAGTGATGACAGCAACGAAGGTCTCGCGGACTTCCCACAGACCGTCACCATTCGTCCAAGGGTCCTAACGAGGAGCACATGGTTAGCGTCTGAGACTTGCTGAACATAGGGCTCCGCGGACACATACCTTGATGATGAAGTAGGCCCTGACGATAGCCATGCCAGTGATGAGGATGTTGCAGCTGAACAGGCTTATCAGAGACAACTTCTGAGTGGTGCTCAGCGGTGCTCGAATGAGGATCGGTATGGGCATAGAGATCAGGTAGATGTCTGATAGAATATTGCAGCCCAGGAAGACAGCAATGATCAGGGGTGAGATGTTTGCCTGGCACATCACTCCTGGGTCTGGGTACAGTTCCCACATATTTTGGAATGGTCTGCAGCTGGTCAGAAGCGACGCCAGACTCCCGAGAAAGGTAACCAGGAGCAGTCCAACACTGGCCCAGGTTCTGACTCTCGCTCCAGGGACGTCCCCCTATTTGGTGAAAACTGTCAGCTTGACAAGGTATGCCACCACCATGGGATGCAAGCACAACTCACGGTTAGGCGTATGGCGAAGTAGTACAGAAGAGCTGCCTTCAGCGTCCACAGAACGAGGGCGAAGAAAAGTAGCTTGACCACCTGGGCCATAGCTCCGAACCTTCGCATTCTGAACTCCTGACCATCCTGATCTAGAACTAAAGCGGCCCGTCGATCTTCTGGGTAGATGCCGTCGGCGGCGAGGCCCTCAAACATGACACCAATGATGTAGACTGAAGACGTATCGTTAGCGAACATGTAGAGACACTGTTTGGTGGGAAGATGACTTGCCATTGACTGATAGAGCTGCATAGAAGAGTACAGCTACCCATACGAGGTAGTCATCCCAGCTCAGACCTTTAAACCCACTGACCTTGGCGCGAGCATACGTCCTCAAGCCAGTGAATAGTATGACCAAACCCAAAAGAACTGCCCATTCCATCACTAACTCTGGGGTCGCCGCTCCGGATCCGACAGCGATGGCATCGAGGGTCGCATTGCCCGTGCTCCGGAACATAGTCATGTTGGCAAAGTCGCTGCCGATGAGGCCCTTCCGACTTAGATAATGATGTGTAGGATCAGTGTCGCAGAAAACAGGCACCGTAGCATTCACGAAAGGAAAGCTCGAGGAAAATACATGATATGGAAAACCGGATTATCATCAACACACGTGGGAACTAGGACAGGTGCAGAGCTTGAAGCCCATATGCGTACCACAGTAGAGAGACGAAGTCAGTCTGGTCCGCCTCTGTCCGATGTTTCTGTTGTGTGGGGCTAAGGGGCCAAGGGTTCGACGCGGCATCCTGATGCAGCGTGAGTGTCTCGAGAGCAGCAAATTTCCCGATCTTTGCCACAATGGGCACGGTTCCGCTGCATGCGAGAACAACAGACTTTGGCATCGACATGGTACTACACGATGATCGACCGATCGCTTTGATAAATGAACCCATCTCTCATGGCGTCACTACATCCCGTCCCCCTCCGCCCACGGCTGCCAAATATGCACATTCCGGGCCAGTAGGAAATTTTGCATAGCGAGAACGACGCGGCCGCCTTGGCCGCGTGTTCAAACACTTGTCAGACGATAATGCCCAGAATCCCACGTGTGAGTTGGGCTGACATGTTTCGCGAAACAAGGGGTTGGATGAAGCTCAGACGAACAGCCAAGACGTCAGGTCGGTGTTTTCGATGCCGGGGCACGGTCGCCAAACTGACGACGCGGTGGTTACCGGTGTGAGCTCTGTTACCATCTCGTGCCGAATAACCGACTGGGGATCCCGTTTCATCTTAGAGAAATTGTGAATTCTTTGGTAAACATCAAGACAATCGCCGACACGAATCAGCGTGAACCGAGAAGAAGTTGACCGTGACAAGGAGTCCGGGCCGATGTGACTACAATCCCGGGAGGTCCGGGTGGCTACTAACGCGGTACCACTCGCAGTAGCTTTGAATCTGTTAGTGCGAGCCGAATCTCAAACTGCAGCTTTCAAGCTCCACTTCCGCCCGCCCCACCGCACATTTCACAGAAATTTAAATGCCATTTTGAAATCATTTAGCCAACCGCTACATATCAATCGGGGGGGTGGTCTAGTGGTATGATTTTCCCTTAGCATGGGAAAGGTCCCGAGTTCAATTCTTGGCTTCTCCAATTGTTTTTGTCATTTTTGCATGTTGTCCCTTGCGACGTCGACGTGACCAGAAATTCACTGCCAGACGGGGTCGTCTCGACGCCAAATGCACGTGGACATCCTGCAAGATGATGCGCAATGCGAATAACACTGGACCGAAGTCGATGCCCAAGTTTGGGTTGCCTGCGGGGTCCAAATAGAAGGGTTCAACCCAGGGCGAAAGCAGGACAGCGCACTTGGGATTGGGCGTATTGATCGCGGGCCCATGCTCGTGCAGGTACCGTAGGAGAGCCGTGCCGAGGTTGGCACCTGCGCTGTCACCGGCGAAGAAGATGATTTGATCCGCGGGAATGTGAAGCTCACCCCGGAGGTAGATTTAGCTTGATAGTGCGTGTTGCAGCGCAGCAGAAAAGGTATTCAAACCAGCATGCCCACTCAAGCGGTATTGGGTGGCAAAGACAACATCAGCAGTATCCGTATCCAAAGACCTATTTGCAATGGGCCCACATTCTGCTATTCGGCCTGTGCCTTGTATGAAAGCTCCTCCGCGGAAGTAGAGGACGACTCTCTTTGAAGTTATGTCTGCACCGGGCCGGGGTGGTTTGGGAAATCAGGTCCCACCAAGCTTCTCGGGCTTGATTGTCTTAGACGCCAGCGGCCCCTGGGAAAGTCCCGCAGACGGCACTGGTACAATTTGAAACCTTTCACTCTCTTTCCCTAGCTCCAAGGAGATAGTCTCTGTGGTGCCTACACGAGAAGTGGCTTCCAGAAGTGGGTGGGCAAGGCGAGACATGAACGTTTGCTTGGCAGTCCATTTTCGAACTAGCCCCAAGGAATCAAAGAGATCGCAGTATAGTATGGCAATCGTAGAAGTACGATGAGGAAGTAGGACAGTTGAAACAGAAATCTTAAAAGGTTGGTGCGAAATCAGTGGGTGTGAATTATGGGCAGTCATTTTCTCAAGGCTGTCAGAATCTTCCTGTAGTGCTATCGAAAGACAATCATTAGCTTCACTTTGCATCCGGAGAAAAACATGCCATTTTCCCAGAAAATAAGGACACAACTGTCAGCTGAGAAATTTACAGCAATATATGCGAATCTGGCACTCTGGGAAGCCAAGCGTATGGCTGCCTCTGATGGGTGCCCAGGTACTGTGATGAGCGAAATGAGGGGAAAGACAACAAATACCTGGCCTCGACAGGGCGTGGATGGTATACTTTTCTCACGTTGTATTCTGTAGTGTGTATTTCGTAGTGCGACTGCGGCACAGCCTTGTAGTAACCATGTTCCATGAAAAAAAATTCTGGTATTCTACAAGTTATGCGGCACAGCATGTCCCAATCCCACAAGTGGCAAGGAAGTGCTAATGCACCAGCCTGAGCACAATTGAGCTTCCAATACCTCAAAACTACATTTGAAATCACACCTCGTCACCAACCGCAGAACTGTTGTGGCCTAGGCAATGACTGGACAGATGAGCTTGCTCCAATGAAGGCACCTGAGCTTTGATGAGGCCGCGGTGACAAGTGGGCGATGCCCTTGAGGGTTATTTGGGTTGAACTCTTTCCGCGCGAGTCTTGTCGCAATGCCATATGTGCTGGCCGATAAGCCTTGGGCAGGCTTGGTTTATGGCGGCTTTCAGCTTGCATACTAAGATATTGTTCGCGTGGAGGTGATTCGTGGGAGGCTAAGTAATAGGTCGCTATGCACTTGGCTCCGCGACGAATTGTTATTCGGCCGGAAGCGACAGAGTGGCCGGTTTCATCACAACTTAGAAGACCTTTGCACGCCCGTGGTCGGTCGATGGGCAGAAGCAATGCTAAAGAGGGACGGAAGTTGACATGATGCAACATGCTAGGATGCTTTCTAGGTGTATACTGAAAAGGGATATGAAACCAATACGTGGAACGCTCTCAAATATGCAGGGCTTAAAATCTCACCATGACGTGCTATGTTGTCCGTTGCGCTCAATGTGATCCACTCATATGATGCAGCGGGGTGGCAGAATAAGAAAAAGCCACGATTTCGATAATGAAGTGACTGATCTGTGGAATCCAACTGTACAGATGAATGTCTAATGGATTCTGCATCCTGCCCTCCGGCATTCAACATTTCGCTGAGATGAAAAGCAGGGTATTCCTTCACGCCAGACGATATGCTACACATGCCCCACACAGTCTAGTATAATACATTTTTCCACGAGTACCTGGCGCAGCACAATCAGTGCCGTGTCTTGCTTGACCTCTCTTTCAGGATTAAGGATCTATTCAGTCGTCGTGTCCTCATCTTTCTCGGCACTCTGCTCATCCTGCCTCTTGAATTGAAAACCTTCCGTCTTGGGCAGCGGGCCGAATCCGATAGACTTTAGCCTCGCAACCCCTCCCTCTCGAAGCTCCTTCTCTCGAAGCTCCCGTCTTGTAGGCGTAAGCTCCACTGGCCCTCGCATCGGCAGCAACCGACCTGCACTCTGCTCCCGCTGCTGATTGAGCTGAGCGCCCTCCGTCTTTGGCAATATCGCAAGCGGGCCGAATCCGACAGCATTCAGCCTCGCACCTGCAGCCTTCCCCCGACGCTTCCTTTTCCTAGACGTAAGCTCCATCAGCCCTCGCATGGGGAGCAACCGACGAGCAAGTGCCACCTTCATTTTCTCGCTCTGCAGTTGTGCGCGTGTTGGCGTGAGCGTCTGGAAGTCGTTTTGCTCGTGCACAGGGTTTATTAGGAACGGGCCTTGACCTTGGGCCGATGTACTCTGTCTGGATGAGGGCTCATCCGGACTGCTCCCATTCTGAGTATGACCTGCCTGCTTAAGCGCCGCAGATACCGCTGCATCTATACGCTTTTTAATCTTGTCCGGGTTTCTCTTGTTTCCTAGATACATTCGCGACTTTGATGCCATCGTGCTTGACATTACGGCTTCCGATTTCGCTGCGTAGGTATCCAACACCTCTTCCGCGACTTTGATGATCCCCTCGATTTGTCGTTGCCAGCTCGATATGTCCAATTTTTTGGACGCCGTGCCGGTCGCATCCTCTGAGTTTGTCGCCTCCTCCAACATTGCCGCCTCTTCTGAGTTTGCCGCCTTCATCGCCTTTTCCGTAGACCCTCGCGAGAGGGCCTGTTCCTTTCTTGTCGCGCGAGTGGGCGTTCCCGGAGTCCCGTCACTGTCTTGAATGAAAGGCTCAAGCAGACGCTCCAAAAGTGCCATCTTTCGCTCAAGTTTTGCCTTCGGAACTGTGACGCGCCCAGCCCCAATTTGCCGCAACAGGACCTTTACGTCCTCCATGTTTCTCGCGATCTCCGCTTGCATGGCTGCAGAGAGTGGCATATCCTTGAAGTAGATTCTCGGACTCTGGTACACGCGCCAAGCATCCCGGAGCAGCTCGGACTCTTCGATTGCCTGCCAACGCCTCTCCTTGTCCGCCTCGATTGTCTGCTGCAATGTCAGTTGTGACAACCGGGTGTCCCATGCCATGCCGCCGATCGATTTCTTGAGCATTTTTGTGATGTTGCTGAAGTACATGGGCCATGATAGGGCCCGGATATCGTCCGAGTTGTTGGAGGGAAATGGGTTGTCCTTGTAAACGGTGGCTCGCGTTGCGTCCAAGATCTCTTCTGGGACGCTGTCGTCATGTTTGAGTTGAATGGACGGCACGTCCACTTGTTTACAAGGCGCCTTGACCAGGTTCTCATCCATGACTCGATGAGACTTGAAGCCGATTTGGAGCTGTCTGACTGGCATTTCAGTGGGTTCAGGTCCGTAGTCAACCCAGGCGAGATGGTCAATGACTCCTTCGGCGCGACCCAGCTGTCGAGCGAACTCATACGTCCAAGCGGTAGAAAGGTCCCTGTTGTCCATGCCCATAGGCGTAGGATGATACCGCCCAGGCTGCGATGAGGTCATGCTGTATGGCATAGCTGGCGACGACTTTGAAAACAACGGCGAGTCCTCCTCGAACACTGTTCTAAGGTAGAGGCTCTTCTTCTGTGATCTGTGCTCTAGATCTCGTTGTTCAGGATCTTCTGGCTGCGGCGCAGAGCCTTTCAGAGCCAACTCGGAAGCAATACTGGTGGTAGTGTTACCCTGTCGGAGGGGAACCCAGGGATTGGAACGAGCGGGCTGGCTAACGTGTATCGATATGCCGAATCGAGTGATCTCGTTCCAAAAATCGGCGTGGACTGTTGCGATGCGGCGCGTCTTTATGTATTTCGCAGGCGGCATCTTGTCAGACGTATTAATGCCGTACACATCGATGTCCGGAATCTCAGACGGCGGGATGAGAGACTCGACCCATACTCCTGACTTGCCTGGGATCGCGAAGGCATCCAGACCGTATTCGCGCTTCAGCACCTGTATAGTGGTGTCCTCAAGAAGGCGCTCGAACTCGTATTTCGTGGCGAGCCCTTTTCCTCGCTGAAAGTGGTCCTGCAAGTCGATGACGGGCCATAAGGAAATCTGTCCTGGTCCGTAGTACGCGGGCTCGGCGCAAGGCATGCTCAGCACTCCAGGCATCCACTCAAGCGACAGCGGATTGTGCAGCGGCGCGTCCTCTTCCCCAGCTTTCCATAAAGATCGGTACGGCGTGGCGGACCAACCAGGCGGCTCGGGAAAGACCACTTGCTGGGTGCCCTTCAGCACGTTAGTCAGGTACTCGACTTCCCACGGCTCCTTCCCGCGCTTGTAATGGACCGGTAAGATATATGTCGGCCGCCGTGTGAATGAAAGCACTGTAGGTGGCGGGCTGGCCTCATGCAGCCATGAGCGCATGGCGTCGACGAGGTTGTCTTTGCTTGCTTCGTTGGGCTCGACACCGGCCCTCGCACGCGCGACATCGCGCTGAGTGAGTATCTGTCCCTCGAGGAAGTCCCGGAGGCTGAAAGGCAGAGATCTAGGCGCATAGTGGGGCGCAAGATCGGGTAGGTGGATGTGACGAATGCGGTGGCGGAACGCAGCCTTCAGTTCAGGGCTCAACCTGCTCACCATTGTGGGCGCTGAGGCCTTGCGCTGGGTTTCGAATTCTGGGTGAGAGCCAGACTTTTCGAAAGCAAGTAGTAGATGAGTGCGCCGCTTTGAGTGTCACTCGCTGGTGTGGAGAGTTGTGTGCCAACCAGTGCCATTCTCGTCCTCTTCCACTTGGTCAAGACTTCGTTAGATCCCTGTCATTGTGTCGTGACGTTGAATTATGCCTGCGAGCTTACATCAGCAGCTTTAGAATCGACAGGGATCTGCCCTCTTGAAAGCACACATTTGCTCGCATCTTCCTCCTCTGTCACCTCAGACAATACCTTACCAATGCCTCACGAGCGGAAGATGGCCGGTAGTGAGCTGACAAGTTCTTCAAGAGATTTTGCGAGAGCAAAGCTTGACTGGGTGACTTCTCGCCAATGTCGCCAGAGTCTAACTTACTCCACATGCCCCAACCCACAAGTGACAGGAACAACTCGATATCCAGTAGACTCTCCCTGCAGAGTACTCACCTGCAGAACTAGCGCCTCTAGGGGCATCATCGGAAGGATAGTTGCCATCGGGATGATATTCTCGGAAAAATTCACCGCCAAGATAAGAGTCTGCCTCCGGATACTTTGGAATTCCACTTGCCTGCGTCTTTTCGCAAATAACTTTGGCAGAGACCCACGTAGAAAATCGTGGCTTGGCAGCAAACTGGCAGACCGGCTGCGGTCAGTTTCTTTGGTTTGCATGTGCATGTAATGAAATGCGTTACAAAGATTATGTGATATCGCGACTCTACCGGTATCCCAGCTCCGATCCGGAAGACGGTCGATCACGTCACCGGCCCCGCAACCTCATCACCGTCATGAAACAACATAGCAAGCCAACATCGGCACTTGTGGATTTTATTTCTCACCCTCCACGCCGACCACGGAAGGTGTCATTTGTGTTTTTGTGCTTACATTCCATATTTGTGCTCGACTTGAAGGCTGCGAAAACAAGCACTTGCCAGCCATGTTCCACCGGTTCCTCTCCACGTTCCCAGCTCTCCTTGCGGGTGCCGCGGCAATGTTAGAGCCTGCGACCGAGTTTGGGGCTAGCCTGCAGCAGCCTCTTCAAGGTGTCGACCAGAGTCACGAAACTCTCATGAAAGGCTTCCCGAATTTGAAGCTCAATGATGGACGATCCATCCCGGTAGTGCGTTAGCCCGGCACAAATGTGCCACGCATCATGATTTGATGCCTCAAAACTGACAGTGATCACAGGTGGCATATGGCCTCGGCACCGCCAACGGCAAGGGCGGCAGCACGGATTTCGATCAGAGCCTTGTCAACGTCACGGTGAAGGCAGTAGGAGCTGGGTTTACTCACCTGGACTGCGCTGAATGTACGCTTTCCCCGGACCGTTCGCTCTTCGCTAGAGGTATCAAAGACTGACGCACTTTAGCCTACGGTAACGAGAAAGAATTAGGCGCCGCCATCAAAGCCTCAGGTGTGGCACGCGAGAAGCTCTTCATCACCACCAAAGCAACTGTCAAGGCCGACAAGCCCATCGAGGAGAACTTTTCCGCCTCGCTGCGCAACCTCGGCCTGGACTATGTGGATCTGTACCTGATCCACTCGCCTTTCTTCACCAAGGACCCTGCAGTGCTGCAGGCTAAGTGGGTCGAGATGGAGGCCATCCACGCTTCCGGCCGTGCCAAGTCCATCGGCGTGTCCAACTACATCCAGGAACACCTCGACCCGATCCTGGAGACGGCCACGGTCCCGCCCGCCATCAACCAGATCGAGTACCACCCCTATCTTCAGCACATCACGCAGGATGGCACGACGGATCTGCTGGCGTACCACCGGGAGAAGGGCATCGCGGTAAGCGGGTACGCTGGACTAACGGCTATCACGAAAGCCGCGCCCGGTCCTGTTGACGGCATCTATGAGGAGTTGGCCGAGAAGTACAATGTCACCACCGCCGATGTTGCCCTGCGGTGGACGTTGGACACGGGTGTGGTGGCTATCACGACCAGCTCGAGGGAGGATAGGCTGCAGCATTACTTGGCCAAGCTGCCGAGTTTCAAGCTCACTGATGGCGAGATTAAGACGATTTCGAACTTGGGCTTTCAGAAGCATTACCGAGGCTTCTGGGCAAGGCAGTACAAAAAGGACGACTGGAGATAGTCACTACGCGCGCACACCAACGTACGGGAAGATGAGCTCTTGTGGTGAAACTTGCGGTATCTAATGGTACTCGTTCCGGAAAAAAGTTCGAACTTCTAACAGCATTCATGTATCTCTTACTCTTGCTGACAGCTGGACGCTAACAATCTTCCTGTCTTTATTGACATGAAGGTTATGCCATTGAATTTGCTACCACGACTATCAGAGTCTTCACCGTTCAGTGCCAAGTCGAGATTGTCGGGCAACAAGCAGGTCTTACCTCAGACCCACCGCGCCACTCAGTGAGGGAGGTTGTTGAGCCTTGACAGTGACTACTCAAGTAAATAAACCGAGAGCTAAAATTTCCGAGTATGCGCTTCTCGCTACATCATCTCACCAGTCCAATATCGGTTCACTGCGTCCCAGTCCGCCTGCGTCTCCGCCAGTGCCAACATACTCGCCCTCAACTCCCCACATGTAAGGTCCGCGTCCGCCGGCAGTCCAGCCGCCCTGGTCGCTTGTCTTTGCACACGATTATGCGGCTCCGCTGTGAACAGCATCACGCAGTTATAGTACGGCACCTCCTAGGCTATCATTATGCTTACCTCGGTTGCGTATCGTTTCGGTGCATTCTGGTCTTTGGATTGATACCGCACTTTCCAATTTGGCGGCCACCTACTGCTCAATGATCCGTCCTGACGCCATTTGTCCCTTTGAAGCACTCCGTCAAAGTGATAGCGGACGCGGATTTGGCATTTACCCGAGCATTACTGACGGGTGTATGGCTGCATCTAGGTCTGTAGAACCGAGTAGCAAAGGAGGATCGAAAGCTGCCTGCTCGACAAATTACCGGCCAGGACCAGTTTGAGCCTCTGTCCAGTTTTTGATACTGCATACCTCATTGCTTGTATGTCCTGAGAAATACGAGTGACTGATATCCTTGATCCTCGGCCTCTGCGAAAGGAGTCTTTGTCGACGTCAGCTTTGGACGGTCGAGGCCACCATTACGTGCATACCCATCTGGGTGCATAACCCACCGTTTAGAACATACAGAGTTCAGCCGAAACCCACATTATAAAGAGCCTTTCTACGTACTTGGCATATTCAGTTGGTATCAGAGCCTCGTCAGAATTGCCGATTGGGAACCTCGTGAACGTCTGTTGATCCGTGGCAGCCAACTGAGGCCTTGTCTCCGCGGCGCATGGGAGCAGCCCGCTAATCTGAGAAAATTGAATGCGGCCAGGGTTTACAAGACAACAAAAGGAGCCGCAGACTAATGCCACAAAGCCGCCATTTCCGGGGAGCCATATAAAATGTGGTAGAACAAAAATCATAGAAATATGTATAGAGCATTGGGAATCCTTCATTCAGAAGGTGCATCAGTCTCGTCTGTTACTACATAGTGTTTGAACAATCCTGGGCTTGTAACTCATTGCGTGCGGGATTACTTACTTTGGCGTAATCGCCTGTGGAGCATTTGTTTGAAGGAGACCTTGCTGTATGTCCAGACGCAGGACATATCGGTTTCCCCACGTCCGGCACATTTCCTTGTGAAAGTCCCGTCGTATAGATCCTTGCCCGCTCCCTCCGAGAATCCGATGAGATTCCACAATATGATAGACTCGGACCGTGTCAAGCTATTCATGCACGTCCAAGTTTTGCAGCCGCTCCGCCGAAAATGAGACAGTCCATCATACTATTGTGTGCTAGTTAGCATGGCTGTTCTTCCATCTAACGCGCCTCATTATAAGGAGCGAGAAACTACACTTTAGATGGCATAGAGACCCTATGGTAGAGGAACATTGACTTACATCGCGAAAGGATACCTGTCAAGCTGCTCTCGCTCTGTCATTCTCCTGGGTTTCATAGTCTTGTTGCTGCTGGTTGTCGTCGGCTCTTCCTTGAAATCAACAGTCTCGACCACTTCTTCTTTGAGACTCTCTGCCTTTGTGGCACTGTGCGTACTTTCTCTACCGGCGCTACTTCTGCTGGTGTGAGAAGCAGCCTCGCTCTTCGCGCTGTGTACGCTACCTGCTTTGCTGCGTGATGCGGACTCCTGGGTGTGCCCTTCACTGATATGGCTCTGAGAGTGACTGCTTCCCGCTACAGATTTACTCTTGTGCGAGTGTTCGCTCGCGGCGTGTTGTTCGGTGTGGACGGAATTTGAGTGATGAGATGTTGCATGAGACGCATGTGAGGCAGCTTGCGAGTGCTCTGATGCAGGGTGAGATACGTGTGAAGTATGTGAATGGACCGACGCTGCTCGTGGAGGATGAGAAGCCGCTTGTGAGTGATGCGAGGCCACCGAGTGTGAACGATGACTTGCCGAGTGTTGGGACGCCGGTCGTGACTGATGAGAATCCGCCGAGTGGACAGAGCCCGATTGATGAGATGCAGGTTGGGAATGATGTGAGTGCTGTGAATGTACTGAGCCGGAGTGATGTGAAGCAGCTACAGAATGAAGCGAGTATGGCGGATGCGAGTGGACAGACGCCGAGTGGCATGAGGTTGCCTGAGAGTGATGAGATGCGTGTGAGTGCACTGATGCTGAATGGTGAGAGGCCGGATGTGATGGTAGAACTAAAGAGTGATGAGATGCTGGATGGGAATGAATCGAGCCATGATGTGAAGCTGATAGAGCTGATTGATGGTGGGTTATCACTCGGGCTCCTCCGTATGCAGAGTGAATAGAGGTTCGGCCCTCTTTCTTCGAGGAGTGAGCAGAATGTCCACTGGCAACGGACGTGCGGCTTGAAGTAGACGAGTGATGACTTGAAGATACACTCCGACTTGCTGAGGAGCTCCCGGAGCGTGAAGAATGTGAGTGTACGGTTATCACTTCTGGCGGCGAGGAATATCGTGTAAGTTGGTTGTATGGCTCTGCTTCATTGAGCCAGGAGAGCACCGAGTCTGAATTCTCTCGCTCCCAGACAGGCGGCAGACGGTGAGCCATTTTCGATCAGATGTGACTATTGTGTAACTTCTAGGTTCTTTTCGAGACCTTCGTCAATATTCCAAGGTTGTTGTCGGGTAAAAGTTTATGTGAGTGTCCGAAAGGAGTTTGCAATTCTGTGGTTTGAATGTGGACAGTCAAGGAATTTGCGGCATCATAGGTGTGGATGGGGTGGTGAACAGAAAGGGTCCACTAATCGGAAGGAAACGCATGGCAGGACATTCAAAGTCGCGACCCAAGACTTTGAGCAATCGGACCATTCCGGACGTCGCGAGGTCATGACGCCCCAATAAGCTTCTGCAGACGCGGTTACATGTACGTGGTGCCACACCGATGGAGTCAGTGACGTGATGTTGCAGTTTCCAGAAGCAATGAGTACTAGCCCAAGATTCATTGAAAAACCTGGTCTTACAAAGCCAATCGCCTTAGAATTTGAGGGACGATCAAGAGGGAGGCATGATAAAGTTTAACACACACCTCTCCGAAAGACCGAGCTTCGAACCCCCAGAAGATGACAATCACGAAGCAGTCGTCGAATGGGGTCACACAGTACTTGAGATCTATCTCTGCTTACCCGCGATGCCCGCAATACTCTGTGCTCACAAGACACGCAGATGGAGTTGCTCCAGATCATCTCGCGCTACGGGCCCAACTCGTGGCATCCGGGAAGATCTTGGGACTCAATGAGTCGTGCGGGCCGACGCGGTCTAGCGTCAAAACGACCAATCGAGACGACGATGTCGTAGTGCCAGAAGACTAGGCGTGCCAACGCATGCCTGCATCTTCTGATTGAAGATCCCGGAAGCCTGAAGCTTTCACTGAAAGTGCCTGCGATGTTTCGTTTCATTCTTGGCAGCAAATGCCGGTAACCATGTGGTGCTCCGTGAGAGGGCATCTGATAAAACTTTTGATTACAAAGGGGCAATTGTCTATATGATAGGACCGTCTTGAAGACTTCCATAATAATGTGTGAGGGAACCAAAGAAGTGTGATGATACTTAGCACCGGCTTCACGTCATCTTGCTCCACGTGAGTCTACGGCATGACAAGTATTCAAAGTCAAGAGGTCGGGTTCGAGTCTCAAGGTCAAAGTCATATCCACAAGAGCATCCAATATTTAGCTGGCCATCACAATATGCATACCTCTGGGTGGACTTTCCCGAGAAGGGATCTCATGACCGAACTACGCTGTGAGTACTTTGCCATCCACAGATATTCCTCGTTGTTAATCTGGGAGTTACTCTACCTCAAAGTCTTCAATGGATACCTTCCCGTCAATTAATTCAGGTCCATCATGCTGCACGGCAGTCATTCTTCGTCGTCTCTCTGTTGTTGTCGAGCCTGGAGTACATGTCGCACGGTTCACTTGTCAATTACGGAACCTGGAATAGCATTGTTCCACAGGAAATAGTTCCGGAAGCGAAGGTTAATTGTCCGACTCTATCCATGGGTGGCACGACCACTCTAATGTCTCAACTTCCCTAGTGGTCTTAGACCCCCTACAGCAGTTCGGGCCTTAAAATGTGCATGTGTGATTCGTTTTCAACCTAATGTGCTTTTTCAACAGCAAGGCACGCACGGTATTGGTGTTTCAAATTGGGATGACAATGCGCTGATGAATTCCTATCAGATCTAATTATGTGTAGTCTGAGTGCCACAGCTCTTCCTGCCCAAGGTATCCACATGTCGGCCCTTAGGTTCTCGTCGGGCTTCTTCGTTGTGCTTACTCTAACGCCGATTTTCAATCAGCACTCTCCTGCCCATGAAAGCAAATGGAAACTACAACGTCGTCGGAGGCAAAGACTTACCAAAGCACAGACGACCGTCGCGGTTGGCAATCCTCTCGGTCAAGTTGATGTCACGGGGCTCGTGCTGGCCCTCCTCCGTAGTAAGACCGGCTCGCAGAATGGGCTGGCCTGCCTCAACGTCTAGTCGAATGTCTACGGCCGACTCAGCAAAGTCTGAACCATCCATGTTAGTATGCTTGTTCTATAATCGAGGAAGCTGTAAAAGTTTGCTGTCGTACTCTCGGCACCCCACTGGAAATGACCTGTTGACTAGTTAGAAACAACATTGCACACAAGTCTGTGGACGAGTCTGCATACCGTCGATATTGCCAATGCAGCAGTTCAGGTCGATCTCTGAGTCTTCCCACTCGCCATCGATACGCTGAACTCGGCAGTGAAGCATGTGACCATGTTCCAGGCGCATGGAGCCAATGTCGGCGGTCTCGAAAAAGTTAGACATTTTGAATGGGTTGGTGGATGAGAAGCTTGACGAGGAAGTGCGTGAAGGTCGAAGAGTGCAGGTGTGGTTTCAGAGAGAGCCTTCATTTTAACTTTCTAGCTGTCTACTAAGGCCCTTTATACATCCAGAAAGGGACCCACACAAGCTCTCAGCTCTCAAGCTTCCTTGGCAAGCATTGAATCATAGCTTCACCGACACGCCACGATCGCCAACCGAATATCCACCGCTCGGCCAACGAAAACCGCCAACACGCGGTGAAACACATTGTGACAAGGCCGTAAGCTTCTGCTTTGGCCACAGTGCAGCGAGGCGGGCCACCCCGCTCGCATCGCGGGGCCGTCGGCTCGAATGGATTTGCAGGAGAGAACGGTCGCCAAGCTTGGTGATGCCATGGGGCAGCGGGAGGGGCGAAGGAGATGTTGACAGCTGGCTGCTTAAGTGTGGCAGTGTGGCTAAGCAATGCAGGGGCCCATTCTTTTGTGGATCCTCGGAGCCCTGCAGCTGCTTTGGAAGTTTTGCAACAACCTCGTTCAGGCGGAGTGCGAGATTACACTCGCTTACGTAATTAAAAGTCACGGGGGTGGATCGACAGGACCGCCATCGACTTGGTTACTAGGGACCGACAGAGTCGACGACGACTTTATCGGTCCAGTGCTGAAGATGTATGAAGGCACAGGTATATGAGGACACACTCATTACCACTCAGATAGTATTCCCCTCATAGCTCCTCACTTGTCAATATAAGTATTCATCAGGACCTACCTTTGAATAGGTTCTTTTTTTTTTCAACCTTTTTTTTTTTCATTACTCTTATGCAGCCTTTCGGCTATGAAGAGGCAGCTATCTATCTACAGAACTAATAAATACGGGGATTTAAGCGACCAGTAGCCGAATCTTTCAGCCAATCACATCCTATAATCCTTATACAAAATCAGTTTTAAGAAAATTTCCGATCCAAAAGAGCAAAACAAATAAGCAGGTAAATAAACAAAAACAAACAACAAAACGAGTGTCTAAAGACATAAGTCTTTATGCTTAATTCCACATTCATCAATGAATCTTAAAAGACTCTCGATACCTGATTTCGTACAAAATAAAACATAAAGATCCAAGGTTTTCGTAGACTTTAATAAGTCTTTCCGTTGCTCCTTATATAAGGAGCGAAATCTGATTATATGAACGCTGGCATTTCCATATAAACACAGTCACTCATTGGATAAAGGATATAACTAAGCAAAGGTTATGTAATGGATCAGTATGGATCAAGAACTGATCCAAGGTGATACTATACAGGATCAGTAGGATCAGTATAGTGATCCAACAGATCCAGTACTGAAGACGGTATGAAGGCAATAGGATATAAGGACACGGTCAGCACCAGATAGATAGCATTTCCTTCATAGCTCTTCAGTTGTCAATCTGAGTATTCAGTCTACACACCTGAATAGCCTAAAGGCTAATGATCAGCACTTGCATGAAAGAAACGTTCTCAGTATTGCACCTGTCACCTCTACTACCATATTGATAACATAAACCCTCTGACACTTGCTATTTACTCACGGGTATTTAGTGAGATCATTACACCTGGGATAAATACTTTTTAAAGCCATTTAAATGCCGTTACGTTTTCGGTTGCTGTAAATAACCAATCTTTATACAGCTCCATTCAAAGAGGAAACCATTGTTATTATACTAATTTGCCCTTGGAAATAACAAGTGGAGGAAGAGAGTGGCCATTAGCTGATATACACTTAATGAAAGAAGTCTAAAAGCGAGACCTAGAGTCTTTTGTCTTAATTGAACTAGATTCAGCACTCCCAAGAACTAGTCCATTGGCCCCTTGGTCTTCAATAAGACCAGATTCATCCATATTCCACCTGTTTGAAGGCTTAACCTGCTGAATCTCTGGAAATGCGAGGAAGGAGAACCAAGACTGAATTACTTGAGTAGTAGCCCCATTGACTCTCTTTGAGTCTATCCGGAAGCTTCTTTGAGTCTTTAGTACTGTATTTCTCCTTAGAAAAGCGGTAACCCATCGCTTTCCTAGTCGTGCTGAGTCCCCTCTGGTCCGGAGAACTCTTTCTGCAAAGATTCGTAACTCTTAATAGGTTAGTAGAAGGCCTAAACTAGCTTGGGAAAGTACCCAACTAGCTAGTTTGTCCTCTTGATCGATCGGAAGCCTTTACTCTGACTGGTGGGCCATATTTCGTGGTAATCGTCCAGAAATTCGATTGTGAAGTGTAGTTGTTGGAATAGCCCACTCTTTCGAAGCCTGTCGGATTGAGGTGCCATTTCGGACATCCGCGAGTGCCGCAGCGATCTGATCTTCCGTATATGACTTCATGAGGTTATAATAAATAAGTATAGAAGTTTTGAAGTTAATTGGATTCAAATTGAGCGAGTTATTCTCTTCTTTAGTTTGGTTGTCAAAAAGGCGGTGTGTCAATCAAGGTGTTCCACTACAGGGGGTGTTCCACTTCCCTATCATTCAACTTAATCTAAGTTAGCATACCGGCCTCGGCTGGGGTTTGCGAGCTGAAAATTCAGTTCTAGCTGTCAAGTTACTAATCCTTGCCTCCCAATGCCGTTGGAGTTTTGTGCTCGTAGTAAGTACTACCTGAAGATGCAACTGATCTAAATACTTGAAGCAACGACTGATAAAGGATATCATTTCCATGGTAGCAATTCCATTCTATGTTGCCGTATGTCTATGATTTATAACAACCCACTCTAAAACAGCCAGTCAAGTATACAGTGAATAGCAAGATAACCTCAAAGCGATCCAGCTACAAAATTAGCTTATCGCTATTACACAGCCCCCCCCTCCCCAACACACACACACACACACACACACAGTAAGCCAATACCACAGCCAGCATTCAAGAAGACAGCTCTACATAAGAAAATAATAGAAATGAAACGACTTCCAAGCTCAAGCCAAAGTAGCGGCTTCCTCACGAGTTACGGGACGCTCGACCTCATCCTCGACCAACTCATAGTTGTCCGGGTTGGCGTAAAATGCATTTCGAGCATCTTCGTCTGGGTTTTCGAGAGCCGCTGCCTCCACAACCGGGTCGATCTTGGCGTGGTAGAGCTTTTCCCCGGTCGACATCTTTCTGGCTGAAGTGAAGAGCTCTCCTCTCTTTGACATGTATTGGTTGAAGGCTGTCGGCACAAGCTCTTCCCTCCTGCGGAACGGAGTGACCCATTTACCCCCGTTAGGGGCTACTGCCCTCCCTATGAACTGA
Source organism: Plenodomus libanotidis (assembly GCA_022609195.1). NCBI lineage: Eukaryota > Fungi > Ascomycota > Dothideomycetes > Pleosporales > Leptosphaeriaceae > Plenodomus > Plenodomus libanotidis. Next base: position 61,601 of record JAGKQA010000054.1, read on the forward strand.
TTGGGGTCGCTGTTACACGTGGTGGCCCCCGCGTCGAAACAGTATTTCACATTCCCTGCGTTCGTGAAAGCAATGTTATACTGCCAAGGTGGCTGATTTTTGATAAATTGTGACTTGCTGTTGATGAAGGCTGATAGGGTACCTCCCTGACCTATTTTGAAGATCAGAATTGCGACAAGATCCGAACTCTGTATTTTACTTACTGTTGTTCTCCGCAGAAGGAACACAACGGTTGTTTTGTCCACCTGCGTCCGCCTCCTTGGTGTTTGCAAATGGAAACTCATCGCAAGACAGATTTTGACCCTTCCAGGGAGGAGTCGTTGAGCAGCGGTTATTGGGGCCACATCCAGCAGTCGTACGGCGTGTGTTCACGGGTCCATTGGGGTCGTAGGTGAAAGTTTTGCCGTATTTACCACCTCTACAGTGGACTCCAAAACACATGTTCTTGCAGACCTCTATTTGAGTGTAAGTACGTGAATCGCGTGTGGCCTTTACAGATATACATACCCGGCATTCTCCCACAGTTGAAGGCAACAGTGCCGAGGTTGGCAAGCTTCACCGTTGCCTGGCAAAGGGCAGGCGTGCCGAGCATGAAGGGAATCAGAAGGATGGTAATAATCTTCATCTTGAGGATTGAACGAGCGTGGTATTCACAGAAGGGCTAGGAATGGTAGTGAGTAAGAATGAATGTTGATCCAGTGCTTGAAAATGAATGTGGTTTGCGTATATGATGGGCGGGGCAAAACGTCTTTCTTTATATACTGAAATCGCTCTAAGACACGTTCTTCAGTTACACTGTATCTAACTTTGCACTTATAAGCAAAAAAGCGTGTAATAGAACAACTGAAATTGAAGTCGAAAATGGTAACAGAGATGCTAACTGTGAGCTCGCAAAACCAGCCCTTTCCGAGGGAGATCGGGGTGCATAAGACCCTCTATCTAACTTTGCACTTGTAAGCCCCAAAGCATGTAGTAGAACAGCTGAAATTGAAGTCGAAATGATAATAAAGGTGCTAAATTTCCAAAGTCTAGATCCTATTGTCCAGTAGTAGACATCTTAACCTCAGTGATTAAACAAATATAGTGATTCCCCCAGAAATAGCATATGTGGATATTTGCGCAGGCACCAATGGATAACCGTAATGATAAGGAAATATGGGGCCTCCACTTTATTCTTTGGTGGCAGGTGCCCTCAAATAGCATATAGCATATGTTTTTTTTTCTCGAAATGCCCCACATGCTATTTTTGGGGGAATTACTGTATAGTGTAGTTTTGTTTCATTAAGAAGAGGAAAAGATCCACTACTGCTGAAATAAGGTTAAGGTTTAGTGTCTACCTTTCCCTGTGAAGATCTAGGTTTTCTGTACTGCCTGCGAGGCCAAATCTAGCATTTTGGAATTCTAGTCTTTTGGCCAAGCAGTCCTTTGAGGTCAGCAGTTAATTGGATCCATCTTAATTCTAAATTAAAAGGGCAGAGGTTCAAGCCCTTATGGTTGGAAAAGCTCTTGCTTTCGGATTGTTTGATTGATTGCCCTGCCACGAAGGGCGGTTTACATGAAGCGTCTTGATTAAATTAGAATCATCGTATTTGAGAGGTCTTCAGGCTATCCATAACATGCCTAGCAGATTCAGCGATAAGTGGTGCCACCACAACGTAAAATGCCGTTGTCTAGGACCTCATCTCGAATCTACTATGTCTACAGCTCTGGAAGCACCAGGTTAAATAGTCCAGGAACGCCCATTACTTCAGAACAAACCATTACTCCAGAGAAGTTCCTGTACCGATCCCCAATACAAAGACAAGACTTATCATCTTCGAGGTTCACAACCAACCAGCAAGCTCTCAATCATGGTCACCTTCACGAAGACTGCCTTAGCGGCAATTACCCTTTTCACGTCCTCCGTTTTGGCAGACTGTGCTTTCAACATACTCAACATCAATGGACAAGTCATGGGCACCGGTTGTGCTAAGGCTACCAGCCAAGCGGACCTTGTACTCCCTGAGTATGGGCCAGCCACCTTCACCGTAAGCGCTACCAACGCTTGTGGTCTGACCCTCGTCAGACGCCAATCCGTTTTATCGGCTACAACTTTCGATGGTTGGACTGTCGGAACCGCAGGTGACTGCAGCCTGCTTAACCGCGGAGGCGGAGGCGGAGGCGGAGGCGGAGGCGGAGGCGGCGGCGGCGCCCCACCCGGGGCCGGTGGCGGCGCCGTCCCCGTAATCCCGGTCGGGGGCATAAGCAATGGCCGAAACGGAAAACCCAATCCGCGGAAGTGTGATCGCGAGAGGTGCAGCGGTCCCCAGGGGGTAAGTAAAGTTTGTTTTGACAGCCGTCCCCGATCATGAACTAACTCCTTCTTAGTGTTGCACCGTGCCTGTGGGTGGCGGGTGCCCTCTCAGAAAGCAGTGCAATAACTACCCCTGCGATTCCTGCTGCGGCATTCCAGTGAAGAACTGGACATCTTGCTCCAAGAAAGCATAGTACCCCAGACTCAGCTATTGCCATTTGCGTCCAACGTCCTCGCTTCTGTTTCTTGTAGCTATTGTTCTTTCGAGCCAAGGAGAGGTTGTGTCAGCATCTTGCAGTCAGATTTGGGGGCTCGCGTGAAACCATTCAACAAGCGTGTGAAGCCATTCAACAAGCGCCTGGATACCTAGTTAGCTTTGAGTTAGCATCAATACTTCTCTATTCCAGAATAGCCAAACTGTGTACATTCTCGGTGATGCAACATTGGCGATGATAAGTGGTACAAACTAATACTTAGCTGATAATTATGTGATGCATCATCCGCCATATTGCTTTGATACTAGTTATGCTGTTACTAAGCATTCTGCAAAGCTTTTATTATAAAAAGTACTTTATCAATATTGGAAACAATGCTCACTGTGTTTGCAGCTTCTACATAGGTCCTCAAACTTAGGGCTCCGGAGACCCCGACTACTAAGGAGAAGTATTTCCAGCTGCAACCCGCAAAATTTCCCGAAAACATCCAAGCCTAAGGGGACAGTAGGAAGTATAATCGCTCAAGAATCCACTAGCGTTATTAGCTTAGTAAGTGTAAAGTGTAATTTATTTATAGATGTTAAATTGATTGTTTCACGTTATACGAAATAGGTATTTTTTGGCGAAATTGATACGCGGGTGGACATGACCAAGCTTAAGAAGGATCCTATATGTATAGCAGAGGCCATCTCATTCAGGAAACAATCTTTTACAATTTACACCCTTCAATTACCTATATGAATTATGCAAATCCTAAAGGCAGACCCGATAGCTCTTCTAGCCTATCCGAACTATGCTATTCCAGAAGCAATAAGGGCCAAAGCTTGCGAAATTTTCGAAACCGGTACTTGTGGTTGCGGCGCTCTTATCATTAAGGCAGAAGACCGCTTTCACGGACGATCCGCCGAGGAAATCCGCGAAATCCTAGACCGCGAAAACCCCAAGACTGGCGATTTTGTCCTGATTGACCAGAACATTGAAGAAAAGGGCGAGGTCACTTATGTGGGAGGATGGCATGATAAATCTAGTGATGGACTCGAGGTGGTCCAGGTGAACGACGAGCGAATCCTTTTGACGCTGAGAATGAAACTTCGTACTCTTCCGTCCTGCTGGGTAAGTTTCTGAGTAAAGTTGGCTGCACAAGTGTTAACTGTGTCATAGACGAATTACAACGTGGCCAATTCTTCACTTGCTGAAGATATCTCAATGGTTTTCGAAGGAAACCCATATGATCCTCATGCAGGATATCCACCCCTCAACTTCAATGATGATGATGAAGATGATGGTGCCGAAGAGACTGTTTACGTGCTGGCCGAGCCAGGAGAATGGGAGGAAGGCCCAGGCACCCTGTTGGACGTCGATCCGCCACAAGACCACGTGTACCGTCTCAAAAGCGATGTTGCGAAGGCATACGACCTTTCAAACCCTTGGGCCGTAGGAGAAGCTCCGGCTGGTGCTCCAACTGGTTTCATGTCTTTTGCTCAAGAGCGGCTTCCTCGGCAACGGGAGTGATGTTATATGAACTACTTGATCGATATGGTAGAGGAAGAGAGGTCTGGAGTATGGTTTGAGTTAGAATACAGATCACTTGTAGCTATTTTTCTTTCATGCCCACAATACAACAGTCCGTTCGACTTGTACAACTGGACTATTGGTGAAGCAGATCTGAAGAGCCTGGATGATGCGCATAACTCGGATGAGGATTCGCAGAGCAACGAAATTCCGGTTGCAACGGATAACGTTGGCAACAGCGCTCTGCTGGACCTCGTCAATTTTCCGCCAGGCCTTTTGGGCATTTCTCAAACGTAGACTTTCAAACTCCTCAATCAATGAGCATGAAAATTCAATCTCTTCATATAATAGCTAAGCTTAATGCAAAGTAGTAAATAAGAGAAAGAAAGTCTATGAAGCATGGTTTTTAGGCCAGCACCCTGCTGCTGTCTCACCAAAACATCACACCTTCAGGATCATACTATTAGCCTGGTTACAAGCCCCTCACAGCCCTATCCACCAGTTTCTTATTAGCTTACCTTTCAACTAAGTCATGCTTCTGCTATTTTCTATACTATGGTTGCGTATCTTTTTTTAGCACCCCTGTCGAGTATTTGTGATCTGTGCGTGCAGCACTTTATCTCAGTTCTTGACCTGGCAAGGTTACATTTATTTACCCATACCACGTAGTAAATAGGTAAGGAAGGCGACACTAGGGAGTTTTCTTGAAACTTAGTGCTTAAACTTTAAGCATAGAAAGTTTATCTCATAGCTGTTTAGTGATTATTTTTAGATAAGGGGGATAGAGTTAGTGATCAAAGTTTATACTGTCATTATTTATATATACTAGATAGACATTTCGCAGTCGCATTCTGTACCATATCATAAATCTCAACACTTTCAATTCTATGTTCAGTACTCCACGATGTTCTCTATTACTTTTCTTTTGTCGCTCCCGCTACTTGCTCTAGCTCGAGATCACAAAGGCAATGCCAGCGGCATTGCTGATCCTGTGTATGGGAATTTTGACATGCCAATTGGCGCTCTCACAAGCACCTGGACACACCAACCAGAATGTGCCAAAGCGAACGACTCCGAGATTTGTGTATTCACAAACAGCAACTTCAAGAATGGCCGAGGACTTTCCCTCATCGCGAATTCAAAAGAAGTTGCAGATATTGATTGGATCGAGCTGTTCACAAAACCCAGCAATCCGGATGGCCTCAACCGAGCAGAGGGATTCCGAGAAGCCCTGATACCTGGAAAGGGAATGGGCTTGGTGGCTGATCGTACCTTTGCAAAGGGCGAAAGCCTCATGTCCTCAACCCCTCTACTTGTGGAGCACGATAGCGCTTATGCTCTTGATCTAGAGGTCCTAGGAGAGCTACGGGATGTTGCTGTTGAGCGCATGAATAAAGAGCAGCAGACGATGTTTCTTTCACAGCATAGACAATGGGGTGGAAACCATGCAAGTGACATCATGGCGACCAATGCATTCATGTTCAGCTCATTTGGAGGACTGCCCAGAGGAAGTACCGCAGACTTTCCAGAAGTCTCCGTAAGTACACCCTTTATCACTCATCACACATCCCGAACACTAACGATTGAGAAGCGCTTCAATCACGCTTGCCGTCCCAAGTGAGTCTGCTATCTACCGCTGAAATTCTCAGGCTACTAACTACTATTGTAGTGTCGCCTACTCATTTGACGGCGAGACGCTCAGCCAGTCTCTGTTTGCCACTCGTACCATCCATCCAGGCGAGGAGCTCACCATCTCATGTAAGTCGATTTAGCGTCATTCGTCAATGTTCTCGCGGCAGCACTTGCTAAATACTAATGTCCCGGGACAGACGTGAATGTCATACGACCGCGACATGAACGGGTCCATGAGCTGCAGAGCGGGTGGGGCTTTAAGTGCACCTGCTCTCACTGTAGTCTTCCCTTGACAGAAATTGATCAGTCGGACCAGCGTAACGGACGCATCAGAGAAATCGCACACACTTGCGAGAACTTATGGACCGCGAATGATACGCATTGTGGTTTGGACCTGGCTATAGAGTTTGCGCTTCTCCACCAGGAAGAGAAACTCACTGGGCCTATAATGGCTTCAGCCTACTATCAAGTAAAGATGGCTGCTGAGGTAAACGGACTGGACTCTTTGGCTACCAAGTATCATCAGCTTACCATAGCTGAGCAATTGGGTGATGGTTACAGTCAGGCAATGAAACTGGAAGGTGAGTAGGCAAAAAATCAAGAAACTCAGGATGAAGCAGAGGGGCGGGCAAAGAATCAAAGGGCTAAGGATGAAGGCAGGCCCCGGGAAGAATTGAGTCTTGGTCCAGAGGAAGCTGTCATAAATGAATTAGGCGAGGTTACCATCAGCTTACCGATGTAACTCTTCTTATTTACAATAGCATCCAAAAGCCCTCCTCTTAACCAGGCCCGGTGGAATGTTCAACCCCCTTCTCTACTGTCAGGCTTTATCGCTTTCAGGTACACGTAGTGCGCGGTGAGTAAAAATATGTATAAAGGTTGAAGTATTAGAGTTCATGAGAGAGAGTGTGTGAGTAGGTGGCCTGCAGCAGTTAATCACGTGGTCGTTCGACACAGGATCCACAGGATCGCGAGCACGGATATGTGTGCTTTTCGCCGCGAAGCCGGCCAGCCCGGGATGCCACCCATCGCGTTCAGGAGCACCAAACATGGTTCTGAGGGGACTTGATGCGGAAGCAGGCTGTCAGGTCCGTGAGTATACCTTGATTCAGACGAGATGCTTACGGGATTCATGGAAAGTATGCATGTAGTGTGAGAGCTCTCCTCGCACTAAGCTACTTCTACGTCTCAATGCTTGGTTTCTCATCCCATCACCATGTGCATGTGCCTTGATCCACGAGATGCTGTTCCGCACTGCCAAATCCATCTCGTACCTGCGCTTCAATATTTCGCCGCTGGACATCTCTGGCGGCGGCCAAAGCACTGGTGATGGTAGTGTAAAAATTTCATCAATGGGCCTCTTGGCCCCGGTCGGTCCACCTCTGACCGGACTGGCAATATTTTGGCTGACAGCATCATCATACAAAGAACAAGTGACATTCTGACTGATGGCAGGATGCTGTTGTAAAGCAGCCAAGAGCGTAGGCCATTGCGTTCTGAAGGCGGGCAGCAACCTCAAATCCCCCACCTCTCCTATAGGAACCCATTCAACAGCAAGCGTCTCACAGTCATTCAGATGCCGTACAGGATTCCAGTCTCTCGTTACATCACCAATGAAAGTCATGTACTTCCAGGTCCCGTGGTCATACGCAACGACCTCCTCTGTGATGACGACGAGGGGGTCGGTGCCGCCGGTGCAGTCGGTAGGCAGACTGGCTTCTTCGTTGGCCTCACAGAACGCAGCGATGCAAGGGGTCTCGCCTCGGTCAACGACGCCGCCTGAGAAGGCCCAGTAGCCTGTACCAGGCCCGTCCAAGAAGCCGCCACGTTGATGGACCATGACGTGAGTGGCTGGGTTGCCAGGCTGGGTTTGGTCGCGCCGGACGAGATGGACGCCTGCTGCTCCTCCTTTCTTGCCCACTTTAAGTTGAGTTAGTATGCGTATATCAAGATAATGGGAGACGCATCAGGATAGTCGAGAACCGAGCCACTTCAAAGCTTAACGTCGAGGCGGCCGGCCTCAGAAATAAGTTGGAATGGCTCGAACTACAATGCGAGTGAAGTAAAGAGGAATCTCAGCTTACAGTGTTTATTTGTACAATCCGAAAGACTGCAGTACACGAGGGGCCAGAAGGGGCCCAAGGACGGCTAGACAACAGGTGCATTGGCTGCGCCCGGACCGGGCGCGCTTCCTCTCCCTCTCCGAGACCCGGACATGTTCCAGACGCTGAGCTTTCTCGCAGCTAGAGTCAATGCAGCTTTTCAAAACTCTAGGCTAATGGTCTTTGACCAAGTGGTAATTGCCGTGTGGACTCAACCACGGTCTGTGATCCTATGCACGTCGAGTGTCTAGCGAACCTCAAGGCAAAGTCGGGTCTCGTTGTTCACCAGACTTCTTGGACTGATCAACGAATTGTTCTGACAGCTCATTTTCTCTCGCATGTGAGATAAAAGCTGCACCTTCATTATTATTTGTCTTGTTCTTTATGCACATGAAAGCCGCACTTGGTCACGGAGGCAGAAAGCCCTTTGTTAGCCGGAAGTGGACCAGAAAGTCTGTCCAATGAAATGACCAAATAGCTACCCATTACTTCTCGTCCATGAGGAATAATATAAGACATAGTGAGTAGGTTCGCTGCTTATTCTAGTCGACACACTGAGATCCCCTCACGTTGCCATTATGTGGTCTTCCAGGTGCCCCCAGCCTCGGAGTCAGATTTTTCTCCGAGCTTCTGCATGGGCAGCAAGGCGTAGCTTTAGATTCTAATGCAGGGGGCTATATACAGTGCTCTGCGCGAAACTTTGCGAGCTTTGACGTTGTTGGTTCAGAAGAAAGAGTCCTCGGATTGTCGCCCACGGCGAAGCATTTCTCACCTAAGACCGGGTTCCCCTTTGGCTGTCCCTTTGAGCTGTGTGACATAAGCCAATGCCTTGATGTCGTTAAGCTGAGAGTCGATCGATAATCCGCTGACATTTTTGGCGTTACACCGCAGTCACTGCAATGCCTCAAGAAGCGCTGGCTGCAAATGACCTTGCGCGTCAGCAAATTATTTGGGGTGAACAGGCGTGTATGACTGCGCTGTGATGATTTCTGTGGCGAAATTGCCGGATGCAACTAAAGTTCTCGAAGAGCTATAAAAAGTGCTCGCCGGTCTCAGCTCTGGTCAGACGATCAGACCGCTGTGACCGGCAAACGAGCCCCTTGTTCTTGGCACGAGGGTCTATCCGTTTGCCGGTCACAGCAAGTCAAAATTCATTCTCCCAGCCAATTGTCGCACAACTCGATCCTTGGCTTGTCTGCCGACAGCAGCCACCGTGGTCAAGAATTAGGCTGTTTACAATGAACTCAGCACGAACGTCACCCCCAATACACTCGAACGGAGCAGGATAGATACCGCCTTTGTCCAGCGCACCGAGCAATACTGGAATTCTGTGGCACAAGCCACCGTCCAAGGTTGAATTTGCGAGGTTGTATACGGCGGAGCCTTCAGGCAACACCTTGGTAAGCCTCGGATCAGGCTCTCAAATCCCTGTAAAACTCAAAGCACGCGCTGCCGGGACCGAAAGGAAATCTGGCGACTTGCGGAGTATCCCTTTGCTTTCGATCATGGCTCCCATTCTGTTCAACAGGTCAACCTCCTGGTTCGCCCCGGGCGCCGGCGTTACCCAGGAACCTGTAGACTGCGATGGTTGCACCAGCGAAGCTCTACCGGCCTCAATGTGGATATTCTGCATCTCGGCGGCGACACTGGGTACTTATAACGCCATCGAGTTCACCGTGATGGTTTTCCTGACCTTTCAGAGATACCAGGGCCTTTACTTCTACTCCTTACTCGTCTCGGGCCTCGCTGTTATACCGTACTGCTGGGGATTTGCCCTGCATCTGCTTGATATCACGACTGGGAACACACGATGGATCGCGATCACCTTGATCACGATCGGTTGGTGGCCGATGGTCACTGGCCAGGCTGTCGTCCTCTGGTCTCGACTCCATCTGATTCTCTTCGGAGAGCAAGGCGAGAGGATCATGATGTGGACGAAGTGGATGATTGTGACTAATGCGATAGTCCTTCACATCCCAACGACAGGTAAGATCGTATCAGTGATGACGTCCTTGTACGGAAGATCTGACCACAATGACAGTGTTTACGTACGGTGTCAATGGAAATTTGAACGAGGATCAATTTGCCGCTGGGTACGTGGCGGCACGAAATCCGAAGAAACGCATATCGCGAGCTAACTTGGGTGCGTAGGTACAACATCATGGAGAAGATTCAAATGACAATCTTCCTTCTCCAGGAACTCATCCTATCCACCATCTACATATTCGAGACTTTCAAGCTTCTCCAGACATCCATGAAAGCAGATACTAGGACCACCATGAGGCAGCTGCTCACCGTGAACGCAGTTATCATGATGTAAGCCATACCATTCACAGTTTGAAACTCAGATACTGAGGTAATATATTAGCATGGATCTGGCCCTCCTTGGTATGGAGGCAGCCTCACTTTACGTCCTCGAGACTATGGTCAAAGGCGCTGTGTACTCGATCAAGTTGAAGCTGGAACTCGCCGTGCTTGGAAAGCTCGTCAGGATCGTTGGAGGGTCGCGCAACGATTCGGTACACAGCTCGATCGACCCAAGGAAGAGCTCTGTTGGCTTCGTAGTACCGCCGAAGTCATCGCGGGCCTGGGGAGCGCGATATCCCGACGAGGTAGAAGAAGAGGGCCTTGCAGCTATGGACGTAGCCGAGTTTGTCGATTTGAGCCAGCTCTCGTCTGGCCAAGATGTTACTCGGGCTTTGCAGGCGGTGAGGGGCGCCTCTTATTCAAAGGGAATGATTGAGGGTCGGAGACGCACTGAAGCAGAAATCGAGGACCATGAGTTTGCGCGGTTCGAGCATGTCGAAGACGTGGGCACTTTAGTAAAATGCAGAATATAACGACAACGTGATATCAAGTAAGTCCCTGCGAGGACGGCAATGGAATGCCAATCATGACAGGATGTGAATTGCTGCCCAAGTGGTGGACCAGTGAGGATCACCGGGGAGACCAGTGGATCTGAGAAAATGGAGTAAGCCCACCCGTGAAGGATGAGCGCCGATGGCCGAGAACCGAGCACCGCCGGTCTGGCTGTTTATTGCAACGTTTTTCGATGTGTGAAAAGCAAGGTAAGCCGAAGCCGTCTTTGGTTGTGAAAGCAAATCTCACATGCAGCTTTGAGCCTATTCAAGTAAACTACGAAGATCTAGGAACAAAGCTTGAACTGAGTCGTACAGCTTCGATGGACAATATAACCCAACACTCGGTCGTCGGCACTCCCGGCCGGCGCCGCAATGGTCGTCTTCAAGCCTGCGAGCCTTGTCGGAAACGAAAGCTGTCGTGCGACCATGTCTATCCGTCTTGTGGAAGATGCAGAGCGCGTAAAAGGGCAGACGGTTGTATGTACATTGCGCCGCAATCGCAAGTCAATGATAGCCGAAAGCCGGTGCCGCGGAGGGCAAGGGAGGTTTTGGCCGAGAGGCGACGGTGAGTGCTGAAACTCAATATACTTTTGATCTTAAGTCAGAGAATTGGACGGTCCTTATCTTGACTATGGTGCGTATTTGGTTTGTTTCCGGATATTTGGCCGTGGAGTAGTTGCGAAGACTTTCTTGCACATCCAGACTCGGAGCGCTTCATACTAGTCCGTGGATACAGTCTGCCGGGGAAATAGATTTTCTGTGATTCAGGAAGTGAAATCCCGAATAGCTGACCGATCAGCAGTGAAAATGAGGGTCCTACGTTGTCGACAAGTCGCGGCGCGGCACCAATCACCAACACCACCACAGACACTCACGAGCCTCGAGGCGTCTCGACCGAGAAGAGCCCAGGCTATCTAGGCTTCACGAGTTTTTCAGCCGTGTTCCAAGAAACACAAAATAGCCTATCCTTGGTTCAAGGCGGCACTATCGTTTCCAGCATTAATACACCCGGTGCGGACACAAGAAGTCCAGGAATCACCACCACCCTCACGCCCAGGACGCTAGAGACCGCTATCGCCATCATTCGCCTCATCCCCTCCGCAGACGACGTCCTCCCGATGTTCCTCAGGTACGCGCACCCAAACGATGGCTGGATCCGTCTCGCTGCAAAACGCCTTGTCGAGTGTCTGCACCCTGCCTTCCCAGAGCTGCGCTCCCAGAACAACGACGATCTAGCGGCTGTTGCGAAGATCTTCTCCACCAACACAGCCCGATCGTGGGCGGATGAGAACGAGCCTAATGGCGAACAATGGATCGCCTCCCTGTGCGGGCGGAGTATGCGCTGGGAGTGCTTGGGCATCTTGTTCACGTACTGGGGCCTCCAGGCTTTGGCAAACAACCGGCCGGCGGTGGCCGACGATGCGGCGGACGCGCGGAGGATAACTTTGATATTCAAGGAAGCGGCTCAGAATTGTGCGGAGCTCTGCAATTCATGCGCTCCGAATAGCTTGTTGCTGTATCTGATGCACAAGATTGCGATCATGGAATCGATTCTCTGCGGCGATGCGTCACCGTCGTTCTGGAGGCATTGGTGAGAGGTGATCTTTCTCCCTATGAGTCTTATAACACATATGCTGACGACTGGTTGGAAAGCGGGGAGAATATTGCAACAGCAACATATCTCGGGATCCACGCGCTTTCACAAGGACCTCATTACATACCAACTGCGGCGTCCGAGGCCAAGAGGCGGCTGATTTCACAAATATTCGTGATCGACAAGATTGCAGCATCCTTCAGTGGGCGTCCACCGTTGCTGAGCCGCAAATATATGCTCACCCCGCTACCACTCGACCTGAGTGATGAGACATTACTGGCGGACGCTGCGACGATGGCACGAGAAGTGGCAGCGTTGGACGGTCGCGGGTGGAACCAGCGGAATGAGTGCCATTCTGCCACCATTGTGCGTGCAAGGAGGCTGTTGATGACGGTTAAGGATGAGATTATGGAGGTAGCGCTGGGACATCCCGGATCTACGCCGATAGAGGACTTGCTGTGAGTGCTGAGTTGTCTGGCGATTTGAGCTATTCGACTGACATTGTTCCAGTGAGCTCAAAGGACGCCAGTACAGCCTCTTCTCCGAATACCCGTGCGGCCTGAGATACCAGACGGCAGATTTGCGCAACTTGAGTCTTCCTGGGCCAACCCTGTACATCAGACTGGTCATATATCTCGAGCACCTGCAGAACTTGTTCTTCATTGCTCGACTGCTGGTACAACGCGGCCACGACAGCCATGCTGACCTGCTAAGCGTGAGTTTCGAGATGGTTTCCACTACTTTGATCTTCTGGACGCACATGGACCGGCTAGCAGGGGTTCACGCGGATTGCGAGTGGCTGGTAGGTTCCTTCGATATCCGAATCGTGAGCTTGAGCGTTGACACTGACAACAATTCTCTTGGTAGGTAATGGCCTATGCCGCGCCAGCAGCAGGTGTTCTCTGCAACGCTTTGCTCCCGACACAACACATGGCGTTCGTTCCCGGCGTGACAAAGTCCAGAATGATACAGCAGTTGAGTCTGCTGATAGGATTCTTGGACTGGGTTGGGCCTTCGGCGCCGAATTCCGATTTGTGCATTTCTTGCAAAGCTGTTATCCAGCACGTCTTGGACCTATCAATAAATGGGCCATCGGTCACTTCGTCAGCGACACATGAGCCTGACGAGGTGGCCGATCTCAATTTCGATCTCGGGATGGATATGGGTGGCTTTTTCAACTTCGACCTGCTTGATACCTTTGACTGGCTGAGAGCCGATTCCAGTCAGCAGAGCCAGTGATCTCATGGGTGAACAGAAGTCAGAAGTTAGCGGACGTATCTTGAGACACGAATGAGGCATAGTAAGGGCTCTTAGAAGGGGTCATATGGGTGGCAGATGTAAAGCGTGTTGATTTTGCGTTCATGCTGTCAGCGGTGTTACTGAGACCACCTGCGTCTCGGTCATGTTGCCGCCTTTGAATGCATAAGTAAAATTCCACCCCGAACCAGCGCCGCCATGCTCGCCCTTGTTGTTGACAACCACAAGGCCAGTGGCAGCCTCTGGATATTTGGTAATCATCCTGATCACGGCATCTTCGGCAGCTTCTTGGGGTGTCATGCCTCTCCGCATGCTCTCCACGGCTTGGTAGCACGGGAGGAAGCGCATCATGATGTCGCCGTCCCCAGTGGCACCGCATCCACCGACATCTCCGTCGACATACGAGCCACTTCCGGCAATGGGGCCATCGCCCACACGGCCAGGGATCTTGTTCGTTGCTCCGTTCGTCGAGGTCCCCGCAGCCATTGAGCCATCTGCGTGAATAGCGATCATGGAGATTGTATCATGAGACTTGCCACCAGAGGTTGCATAACCATCATTGAACCTTTTCCTCAGCTCCGTCGGCTGTGCTTCGCAACTCCGTGATAATACCGCAGCCGGAGCCGCAGGCGTGTATGGGCCACACTGTGTCGCTGAATCTGGTACCAACACTCCCGAGCGATAATTCGGCTGACACTCTCCCGCCCGCCACGCTGCACACCTGGCCTCCATCTCCGGCGTGCTCAAGCTCTCCTCCGTCAACCCGCCAAAGTCAACCGCAAAACGCGTTGCCAAATCTCCTGACAGCAGGGAATGCTCCGTGTAGTCAAGCACCAGCCTCGCGGCAGCAATAGCATCGCGCACGCGACGCAGCCCGGCCACGGCACCGGTATTCATGGTCGTACCGTCCATAATCATGGCGTCAAGCGTGGTTTCACAGGCCTCGTCGGGCGAGCCGCCGTAGCCGACGCTGCCGTCGCATTGTGCGGCCTCGCAGGTGGCGCAGCCGGTTTGTACGGCGTCGAGGGCGGTGATATTGGCGGTGGTATTAGTGATGGCAAGATAAGCCGCGTCTGTAGCAATTGTGAAGGCACCGCCCCAGGTATTGATTACCATCGGGAGGCCGGGAGAGGATTGGGCCAGGACTATGGGTGTGAGACTGGCGAGGAGCCAGGTAAGTGTTGGGCCGCGCATCGTAGCATCAGCTCAGAGAGCTCAGGCAACAGTTAGAAGTGACGCTTTCAAGATACAAAGCCGCGCAGGAAGAACCATCTTCGCAAAACGGACAAAAGGGTATTTATCTTGCATCAAGAGTCGCCTCCGCAGTAGATGACTCGGCCAAGTCGCGAGGTTGGATTCCGGCAAGTGCGTCTTGGGTACAGTAATCACTCAAGACAAGCACGGTGCAAATGTACTGTGCGCCATGCATGTTCAAAAGCCGGGATCCCTGTCACTGGCTTCAAATGGAGGAAGGTGGATTTGTGCGAGGTTGTAAAATTAAACAGCTGGAAGGCGCGTCCAGGCAGCTTCGGCCGGTGAATTTACTGGACCCTTGTGGACTAGAGTCTTCGGCAGCATCGTTGCTCTTACGTCTACGCCAAAGTCATTACCGCAACCCAACCGTCTCGAGTGCCTCTATCAGCCTCTTCAAAGTCACCGGTCTCGTCAAAAACATGTCGACGCCGCTGGCGACAGCATCCTCCTGGACACCGACGCCCGCGAGACCCGTCAAGGCAATGATGGGCGTCTGCTTCAAGCGATGAGCCCGCTCGTGCTGCCGGATCCGCCTCGCTGATTCGAGTCCGTCCATCATCGGCATCGAGATATCTGTGAGGATGCAGCAATACGCTGATGGTGCCTGCACATACATGTTGGACGACTCCAGTCCATTTAGCGCTGTGACATACCGCCGCTTCAGCTTTTTCATGTATGCGGAGAGAATCTAGAGGATGGTAACAGAGTGTCAGTCACAGTCATTGCAATTACTTGTGGTTGTTCGTACTGACCTTAAGGTTGATAGCGTTGTCGTCCACGATTAGCACTGACGGGCCTCGCTCTTCACCGATACTATCCGCCACCCCAAGTGCATATTGAGACTGCGATTGCGCCATCGGATCGTTGCTGCTCGGCTCGTCTGGCGGCGTTGGCAGAGGCGATGCCAAAACTTGCACTGTCTGCGTATCGACAACACCTGTACGTGCCGACTTGAACAACTTGACTCTGTCTCCAACTTCAAGCTCCTGTGGCGACACCACCATGTCTTCGCCGTCCGCTAGCATCGTCTGGCTGTCTCTCTTTCTCGCGAGAAGCTCCGCCGCCGTCGCGTTCGTCTCGTGCAACGGCTCGTGGTCTTCCTGCTTGACCTTCCACATGTTGAGCAGGTGAACAAGACCCTTTGCAAGCTTTCGAGGACCAAGGGGCGGTGCAATAAACTCGAACGTTCGAATGCGGCTTGTCGCGTTGGGGAGGTTAGCCGAGAAGTTCCTCGCCGCTACCGATGCCTCACACACGAACAGCACAGGGCACGTAGCCATCATTCCGATAGCCTCCCCCTCCTCGAAAGATAGGCTGGAATCGTGATGAATGATGAAGTCTGGCCGCCGTTGGCTATCCTGGGACAACACGTCCATTTGCAGCCAGTCTCGACAAGTGTTTTCGAGCGCGTGAGCCTGAGACTTCGCGAGTCTGCCGACAGTCAGAAGACCATGAGCGTTCAGATCACTTTCTGGTGCCGCCGCTCCTTCAAATCCGCGGATCAAGACGGTCAAGCCTTTCAGCCTGTGCATATTCTTTCTGGAGCTCGTTGAATCATCCAATGGCAGTTCATCCTTGATGTCAGAGAACGGCAGTGATACTGTGATGGTGGTTCCCCGCCCCGACTGACTGGCAACTTTAACCTCGCCGCCCAGGCTCACCGCGATTTGCCTGACCAGTGACAGACCTAAACCAGTTCCTTGAGCAAACTGATCTTCTTGACAGAACGGGGTGAAGAGACCATTCCGAAGGTACTCTTCGCTGATACCCTTGCCAGAGTCCGCTACTGTCAACAACACAGCGCGATTCGTTGGATCTTGCGCCAGACTGATCTTGATAAACCCAGAAGTGGTAAACTTCAATGAGTTGCCGAACAAATTCATCACTATCCGTCTGAACGCGCCTGGGTGCGCAGGGTAGCGCCATTGCACTGCAGGCTCTATATCCAGGTAAATCTGTACTCGATCGGCGTGAGCTGGTTGACGAGTCTGGCCAGCCAACGCATCGGCGTACTTTTTGTACTCCGTCGCATCGTGTGCAGCCCGATGCTCATGGCTATAGCCAGCAAGGACGCTCTCAACAACCTCTTCAACCAAGCAATCGAGCTCTACAGGCGTGGTTCTGGCCTTTGGTCGGGCATTTTTCTCTGTACCTACTTTGCCCAGGAAATTGTCCTTCTTGTCGTTCTCGATGAAGCTGTTGATCTTGCTATAATCGAGAAGGTGATTAATGGTGTCGACGAGGGTCTTGCCAGACGTCTCAATGATGCTGAGGACGCTCTGCTGCACGGCATCGAGGTTACTAATGTTCAATAATTCGACCGCACCAACCAGACCGTGGAGTGGACTTCTCAGCTCGTGACTGATCGACCCGAGGATGTTGCTCTTCATCGTCTCTTCAGCCTTGGTATCCAGTCGATATATCTCGGCCATGGCGACCATTCCAAACACTCGTAGAAAACTGAGCGTATCATATGTGGTGAAAACGCGCCGGGGGTCTTTTGTCCACGCGAAGCCACCAGCAACCCATCGCTTCTTCTGCCTATCCCACAGCGGAATCACTGCCACACTTCTTGCCTCGGGGAACAGATGAATGATGGACTCAGCCGCAGACGACCTTTGAGTGCGTATGCTCGGGACATTCGCCAACCTGTCA
This sequence comes from Plenodomus libanotidis, assembly GCA_022609195.1. Classification (NCBI taxonomy): domain Eukaryota; kingdom Fungi; phylum Ascomycota; class Dothideomycetes; order Pleosporales; family Leptosphaeriaceae; genus Plenodomus; species Plenodomus libanotidis. Next base: position 78,976 of record JAGKQA010000054.1, read on the forward strand.
CCGCTCCCAGACTCCGGCACCTCTGAGAAATAGCTGTCTTGTGACCACTCGCGCTTGGGAGATGTTGGTCGCCGAAGTGGTAAGCCTGGGGATGGCTGGGCTCGGTCTGCCGAAGATGCTGAGGAGAGAAGGACATTACCGTCCGCTTCAAAATCAAGGACTCTACCATTCGGGTATCGTTTAAGCAGTCTTTGTAACGTCTTGTCTCGCAGCCCCTCGAACTGCACGGGTACGGGATTTCCTTGTATGCTCGAGTCCGTCGGCGTCGAGTATCCCAGAACTGGGCAGAAGTTGTCTCTGCTCGATGCCTCCTCATCATTGCTGAGGTAGTTCAGATTGTCCATCCCGACCGACGACGCTTTTCTTTCGTTTTGCGGTCCAACCAGGCCACCAAATGATCGGACAGTCGCGTCGAGAAAAAGGACGCCATCGACATCCAAAGACTGTCTGATAATGTTCGCAGCCTTCGCAAATACTAGCCCGGTCTCCGCGAGCTTCAAATCCGCAGTACTGACCTGGGACAGCACAGCAATCTTGGGACTGGGCATTTCAGACTGCTGAGATTCTGGCCGCGGTGTCGAGCTCCGTGACGAGTCGTCCGGCGCTAATGTTGAGACAGATTGGGACTGGAGATGGCCTGGAACCCACGCGGCCGATGTTGGTTCAAGTGCAGGAACTGTCCTGTTGCTCCAGGGTGTCGCAGGTGTCGGAGGATTTGGCGTATGGGGCGACAACAGTGCGTCTTCAAACATGCGAGCACCACCGCCAAGGCTCTTTGTCAAAGCCTCTGGCCTCTTGTGTCTGAGGGACATTTGCTTGCCACCACTACCATCCGCGACTTCTGCTAAGTCGACCAACCTCGATGATGCCTTTTTCGAGTGACCAGACCCACGACCCGGAGCATTCGAAGTGAGGGTAAGGGAGTCTGATCCTTCGACAAAGTTCCCCATACCACGAACCATTCTCTCGGACCTCTTGAAGCGCTCAAGCGTCACTCGACATTCCAGATATCCCATTACCGTCCTGGAGATATCCTGCATGAACTTCAGATCGTTGCTGTCTAGCCCTTGCGGACGCGGCACCGTGCCAAACACGCAAAAAACCCCGATATTCATACCGTTTGGTCCGGATGATCGGATTGGTACACCGGCATAAAACCGATTAAAGGGCCGGCCGTGGACATACGTCCTATCTGAGAATCGCGAATCTGCAACTAGGTCAGGAATGACGCTGACAGGCAGCTCGTCCTGGTTGTTCCCCGATCTGTCGCCCACAAGCACATGTTCGCAGATACCAAACGACCGCGGAATCGCCGTGCCGCACAGCCAGAAGCCACCACCATCTTCGCTAGCGTTCAGGTTACGCTGGAAGTAATCCTGGCTTCCATCTGTACGACTGTGTTGTGCATGCGCACTTTGCGTTGGAGCGATAGGCGAGCTGTGCACGGCCTCGGCGACGACATGCTGTAGGTTTCGGTCGAAAAGGGAGATCAAGCCTCGACTTGCGTTCAGTCTATAAACACCGAGTTGTGCGTACGATGTGAGGCTGGGGTCGGTGGCAGAGACAAGTGTACTTGGCGCGATGGGAGCATTCGGATCGTTGAAAGAGGCAGAGGTCCAGCTCAAATTATCGTATCTGCGGCCCGCCTTTGTCAGTCCAGCGTCCGCTTTCTACATCCTTGTTGGCACCAGAGTTGTCGAGAAGTTGGCTGGCTGGCCGAGACAAACCTGTATGTTTCCCTCTCACGGACGACTTCCGACACCGAAGATATGACCTGCGGGATGGCAGCGCTTACTGCTGCAGGGTCGTCGACCTCCATGTGCCCTTGGATGTGGTGTGGCAGCGCCTGCGCGCACTTCCATGTGAGCAAGCACTGAACGCTAGCAGTAGTTTGACGAGACACGCGCCGTTGCGGAACCTGCGATGGTCAATAGCGAAGGTCAATTATTGTATATGTGGCTACTAAGAACCGGCAGAGAAGACGATTCGCGCAGCCAGCGCATGGCATCCCTCCAGCTCCTGTGACATTTCTTTGGTCTGAGCCATCAACTCTATCTAGCGCATCCGCAACCCAATGTGTACAAGTTGCGGTACCGCGGCAGCTGACTCAGAGCCCGATGGTCTGGGGCATATCCTTGTTAGGACCCTGAATTCAAGGTGGCCGACGGGCTGCGGGCTTCCCGGGAGCGAGCCGGCCAGGCGAAACTCGGCCAGGATAGGGCTGTGGTGGCCTAGTTTGCTCGTGGAATTCCTTTGGAGGTTACGGGCCCTGTCGCAAACTCGCGATCGTGACGTGCAGATCGATCGTGCGTGCATCGGTCTCCATAATTGAACATACCCTCTACCACTGTACTATAGTAGCAATATCGACAAACGACCACGCGAAACATTACGAAGATCATACGCGGCGATTGCGCGCGCCTGGAAAGAATAGTAGGGAAATAATAGGGCGAGATAATCTTTCCTAGCGCCTGAGCTAGTTCTGGGCGTGCCCCTGAACGGGCGACCAGGGACGGCACGAACCATTGGGGACATTCGCGACCCTACTTTGGGCAGACACCAACATACTATGGTATATGGCAAAGCGTCTGGACAGTATCATGATTGCTTGTGTAAACTACAAAAGTGAGGCTACGGATACCCTAAGATATAGACTTCCCTGTGTGCGCCTTCGTCACCTTTCTCACACATCTTCAATTCCCCCGCGCCGCGTGCGATAACTCGCAACTGGCACCAGCTCAGCGCAAGGATGTCCTTTCGTTGTCCGAAGTCAGCGCAACACAACGCGTGCCAGCTTTTTGTGACTCAAGTCGCAACGATACAGGCTTTGCAATCATGAGCAAGCATTTTCGGGCAAAAGGATCAGAGTATGTACAGGAGAAGCCGCTTGTGGCAAACGCAGAGGTGGGATCTGCGTGATTAGCGTGACGACGAGGAGTCGCGAGTGATACCAGCAGCTTACGTCGGACGCCGGAATCAGGGACCATACGTGGTACGAAGTCGTGCATGCGTCCTCAAATAACTAGAGGGGTATCAATTTGGGAGTCGCTGGTGGAATTGTGGTGTTTGATGAGATGGTCGCGTCGGCTAAGGATTGGACTTCCTGTTAAGCCCTTTTGATATGGCATGCCGGCTCGAGTTCCAGGATTTGGTCAGGCATGTATGTTTGATCTAGTTTCTGGCGGCACCCTGGCGGCACCTCCTCCTAGCTTCGCCGTCAGCTTACTTCAGATCGGGCACATGTGTTGTTCATCGGAGGGTATGGCTCGGGCAGGTCTTCGAGGTTTTAGCCATCTTGACCACTCTCCGTGAGCGGACATCCCGCTCGAAGTTTGCGGCTTGTGCTCGATGAACGGCTCATGAAACAGCGACTGAAAGTGATGGTGCAGGGTGACCTTCCCAATGATCACAGTCTCGCCGGTTGTGTGCCAGCAATTGCCGGACACTTCGCGATCGCTGATTCGAGAGCCTCTACACTGGAACTGTGATACCGGCTCGGCTTCTGGAGTTCGGCAGATCCGAGAGAAACGCGTCATCCCGCCATCGAGCAATTGTCTTCACGATACATCGCCAATGAAGCAAAATCAAGGACGGCGAGATGCTACCACGTTGGGGCTTGCACCCCAGGAGCGCACAATTCGGCCTTTGGGAGCACGAAGGGATGATTTGGACCATGATTGTTGCAAGTGCCATCATGAGGATTGAGTCGATAAATCGATAAATTCCAAACAGCGGTTCGGCGAGATGAAGCTGACGATATTTCATTTGGGTGCAACCCCGAAATACGAGGTTCGTGTGGCATTGGGTAATTATCCAACTGTGGTACGGTGCTGCAGACGAGACAAAACATTTCACCGACACTATTTGCAGGAGGAACAGTGCAACCCAAGCGGGACTGGTGCTTCTCCAACGGCAGTGTCAGTCAGCGTTTGGCATATCGGAGATGGTTTGCACGGGTCCAGCCCCGCGGGTCGATAGGAGGCCAGCCCTTCCCCGCATGCTCCTGGCATCCTGAACAGCGTGGCTGTCAAAAGAAACAACTCCTGGTGATCTGACCTGTTGTTTTCCTCGTCTGGCCTGGTTTTTATTCCTCCCGTTCATTTGGTCTTGTTGCCGGAAGAGAGCACATCATTTATCATTGCCGACATAAACCAAAACGGCGCCTTTTCAAGGCTCCTCTTCGGCAATGGCTTCTCCAACGGATGTTGACATTCTGAATATAGAGATGTTAGACCAGCCCACGAAGCAGGTCTTTCATGAGTTCGCAAACCTGCCCAAAGAACTTCGTCTACAGATTTGGGAGACAGCTATTCCTCGAGAGCGTTTGATCCACATTTCCCTCAAGGTACACACAGGTCGCCGATATCAACTAGCCGCTGCTGAGCCGCGATACCTACAGAGGAATGCTTTGAGGAAGCCGATCAGTGGCGAACGTTACCGCGCCGTGGCAGAAGGCGAACAGCTAAACAGCAAGCTTCTTGGGGTGAATCGGGAGGCCAGAGAGGTTGCCCTGGCGTTCTACCGTGTTCACATACCGGTCTACCTAACCGGGTCAACACTCACGGAGAAATCAGCCTTGCTTTTCAACCCGGAACACGACATTCTACACATCGAGGCCGACGCTCCTGTCAAGGAAACACTAATCGACTTTCTGTGGGACCTTAAAGCATATGACCCCAAAGACATTGGCTTACTCAAGTTGGCCGTGGATCTGGACGGCTTCTGCGCTAACGACCTGCAATACCTGCGAAGGTCGGATCTGTACCTTATCCGGCAACGCACCGCCCTTGTCGACACGCTATCGCAGCTGAATGAAGTGTGGTTTATCAACCTGCAGCCATCTAGGCGGGCACCCTCGCAACGAGGAGATGCAAGCCCGCCAGAAGAGACAGTCCGCGCAGTGATCCCACTTGCTGGCGGCCAGCCGTCCCTCAAGCGACTCGGGTCCGATCCCAGAAGTGGCCTAGAGGAGGTCTTGCAACGACTCTACGTCGGCGACATCGATCCGCGCGAACTCGTCTTCCGGTGGCGGCGCTTGCTGCGAACCTGGCAGGTCGAGCATGCGGAGGGCCAAGTCGAGTACCGAGCTCTTCTGGCCACTTCGCCGACACAGCGAAGGCGGCAGTGGCAGATCAAGCAGATGGATCGGGCTGTCAACTTATTGGCAATGGAAGAACACGGCGTTGTTCATAGGCTGGGGAGGCCCATGTGGCCGACGCAGGGCCGAACCGAGCAGGCCGGAGCGCCGGCGGTGATCGGCTTCTGGTTGTTCCCTATCGAGGCGCTTGGGCAGGTGGGAGAGGGCGAGAAGCTGGCGGATATGGAATTTTATCCCGGCCGGGTATTGGATGTGAGGCAGCATTGGCCGGAGTTGGTGGTTACGAAACTCTCTTAAGGGATAATTACGGGGATAATATAAAATGAATACACTACTCTAGCGCCCTTGAGGACTCAAGCAAAGATCTCGACCAGACATATCACCCAAGCATTCACCTCGGTCCAAGCATCCTTCTCTTCGACTCCGCTGGCCGGCCGCCCATCGCGCCTGTCCACCTCGAGCAGGAAGGCCTTGTGATATTCAGGACTCCATCCGCCCGCTCAAACGCATCGAGGTCCTTGTGATGCAAGTCATCAAGCTCACACGCGCCGCACCCCACGACGACAAGCGCCAGCGCGAGCATGCGGTCGACGCTCGGGCGGTCTAGCTTATACGCGGCGCGCTTCTGTACGAGAAGGGTTATTCCTGCTTTTTGAACGCATACCAAGAACAATGCACGAACAGCCTCGCGCCTCCGTCGAGAAAACAGATTTGAATGGCTCAGGATTTCCGAGGTCGACTTGGTCCACATTTGGAAACGTGGAGAGTATACACATACACATATCGGTCGACCTCGGATGTGAGACAGATGTTTGAGTAAGGTGTCTGCGAGGAAAATCTAGCAGGCCTTCATGTAATTCAGCTTGTGTACCCAGGTACATGATGCGACATGTGACCACGGATTCCACAAATGAGACCTGAGGAGGTCTCTGTGCTTTCAGTCACCTACACGGACTACTCCCGTGCTAGAAAAACCCGAGCATGTTGCCATCAAGAGTACCAGACAACATTCACCGGGCCCGAGTCGAGGTCCAAGTATGCTACTGGGAAAGCAGCCGCTGCATCGTCTCCAATCTGCCAAACTTCCACAAAGTTCTCGCCCCCATCCGTCACAGTGAAGTACTTTTCGCTCAAAAGAGAAGGGGTGACCGCATTAGCCGTACCGCCGTACCCATTCGCCTCTTCGACGAAAATTCTTCCAGTGATAGCACCTGTCTCTTCATCTAGTGTGAAACCGTTCACGAAGCCGTTGATGTCGCTGCTCCTGCCTCTTGCATATGCCAGGAGATACTTCGGCGACGTGGAGCTCGAGTTCGACGTGGTGACATCGGAAGACCAGTACGAGGACGAATTTGTGAAGCCGTCCGGGATGAGCGAGTACGTTTCGTTGGTATTGACGATCTCTCCCGTCGTGGCATCGCGGCTGTACACTCCGATCTCGTTGGCGCTCTCGTAGGTCACGTACAGCCAGTTGCCGTTGGGATGGACGACAAGATGGCGTGCTCCGGCGCCGTCAAGGTCCTGGAGGGCAGTCACTGAGGAGTAGTTCAGACTTGAATCGCCATCGTACGAGTGCGCCCACACTCGACTTCCCATATCGTCTGCTGAGTAGACATACTCGCTATCCGGAGTAATCGCGAGGCCGTGAATCCTAGCCGAGGAGTCATAGGTAATGTTTGCGATCTGTGAGACGAGGGCGCCCGAGGAGTCAGCGCTCATAGCGACGCCGTTGCAACCGCTGTCGTAGGCGACGCCAAAGACGGTGCCGGGGGACTTGCTCTGAATGACGAACAAGACACCTAGGCTGCAAGATGTTGTGTCCGAGACATTGGCACCGGTTGATGTGAGAGAGTTGTCCGAGTTGATCGTGTAGCTCTGGTATATGCCATCCCCAGCTATGTATAGATTCTGACGCGAGTCCTTTTGAGAGTTATACAATCAGCCTTGAACTTGTTCTTCGAGATTGACTGGGTTCATATACATCCGCTACGATTCCACCTAGAGCTTCCGGATGTCACGGAGTAGTCGTTGACCAACGTCAAGGTCTTGACTTGGTCGTCAAATTCGATACCGCTGACATATGTCTGGCTGAAGTAGCCTGTGTACAAGAAGTGTGTGTCTGCAAGCACTGGCGAGGCCACCAACGCCGTCGGGTAGAGTTTGGAAATCAGACTCTTGGTGTCTCTGACTCTCTTCGCTATTCACAGAGCAATACTGATAACAAAAATCATGCCAAATCGAGCACATTGTCACGAAGAAAGCTCATCAGTGCAGCAGCTGTCCAGACTTTTGATACTGCAGTGTTTACATCGTCTTCCAATGGAGCCAGGAACACACCACCTATGTAGAGTTCTTCGCTGTGGCCTCAGCAGTAAATTTGTGGTTGAAGTGAGCTGTCGTAACCGGATATACGGCTTGCACCGTGGACAGGTGCTGACGTCGAAGCTGACGCAACTCACTTGCAGTTGTGCTGTAGAAAAGGAGAGCGACCCAGCGACTGCTGTGTTTCAAGTCAGGGTAAACAAGGCCCACGAAAGCGCTCTCGGCACAGCCTCGTCTCGTTGGCAAGGCTGATCGTCAAGGGTTGGTCCCCCACAATCCGGACTTTGTTGACACCTGCAATCGTACAAATTGGAGCCAACGGGCCGGGGGCCCTGGAGAATGGATTTTGTCCTGAAGATTGAGCGACGTTGCAAACAGGGATTAGGCATGCCTTGAGGGTTCACTGAAAATTGCATACGTGTTTGTGCTCGGGTTCAAATCTTAGCTGCATATCTGCATAATTGTATGGTGAACTGTTAAGCACCGCATGAGATCAAGTCGAAACGTCCACCTACTATGTATTCAGCATGTTTTCAGGAATGAGAACAGGCGCGTCAAGAGAACGCGTCTCGTTAGAGCTTCCTACCGTACTGGCAGCGAAAGTCTGGTCGATGTCTCGGTCAGGAGAACTTTTGAGATCAAAGACGTGGATCGGTGGAATTGAATGGTAAACAAGCCTCTGGGCAAGGCTATCAAACAGAGTTTATTAAGCAGATAGAAGTCGTAGGCACAGGTCTCTATGCTGTGCCGTATAAGATGTTGATCTACAAGGAAAGAGCGATGCTTAGGGCTCTTACAGAGTGAGTACAAGTACAGACCAGGAACTGGTAGGACACTGCGGACTGACCATCGCCTTAAGCACGAATAAAGATTTCCGGAGTATGTGAAACTATGGTAATTTCTTTTCCGTCATACGCTGAAGGGAGGGTGTCATTGTCAAGCACTGTGGCAAGACGGTGAAGCTACGCACATCCTCTGCAAAACCCGCCGCTTCTGTGCTGGCCTGGTACTAGGACGTCTCACATGAGGATCTGCATATTACTGCCGGCTATCGGTTGGTTCTCACCTCCGATCTCGCTCTACCAGAAAACTTTGAGCCGTCAAGATCTCCAGTTCCTGCGGCATTCTTTGCGCAGGTGGATCCTGCGCCTGGAGAAGGGGGTGACCACACTCGAGCATCTTAACTTCTGATTGTACAATGAGTACACTGAGACACAGTGTTTCCTCAAAAGATTAGACTCTCGGATTATCACAGGATTCCTGCACTTAAAAACACGTCTGTTGAGCTACGTATCAGCGTCTGTCTCGCAGTGCTGGAAGAGGAAGAACGTGGTGATGTCGTGATTGAGTATGATCCATATGGCTAAAGCCATGAATACAAAAGCAGTGAAGAAGACGAGGGAGGGAATTATGCCTCGGCGGATTTCATCGAGAGCTTCTGCACCATCAAAGAGGTCGTCGATCTCGAGGGCCAGGTGCTTCTCTCAAATCTGGGATCCGAGGAGGATTTCTCTGATAATCTGATACAAGATATCAAGGGAAATATAGAAACATTCGAGAGAAAGGCGCCAAAGGAGGAATATGAAGGGTTGTTGGGGAAATGTGTACGACACAATTGTTTTGCGAACACGGAAGAGATGTCCGCATTTCCTGTAGGCCCCGTAAGCAACATATTGGTATCGGAGGACGGTAAGTCTAAGCGTATTGCTCGATTCGTGCGTCTGTTTTTAATTGTTTCGCTAGAAAGCAGCTGCGACAGGTGGCAGGTCTTATTCCATGCGAGCACATCAGAAGTTACCTCGATGAACGCGAAGGATTCGCAGTAGACTTGTTGCCAGAAGTTTTGCTCGAACCGCGCCCGTCGAGGAAGCGGGATCCTCCGCCGCAACCTCGATAACGAGCCACACAACGTTCTGGAGCAAAGCGTCCAGCTCTGGGTTCGGTGAGCGTGCTAGATCTGGCCTGTGACTCTGACGAGCGGCTATGAGCACCTTGCTGCACTTCGAAATTATGGCAGGTGCGTCTAGGGCCTGGCCAAATCATGCATTGACAAGTTCCAAGGCTTCAGCCCGGTGACCGAAATTGGAAAAAGAATCGTCCCGCGTGGCCTCGACGTGCATTTTGTTCCCTGTGCTTTGAGACATCTCATTTCCGGGTGACGCGCAGACGCGTCGTTGCAACTTTAAAACAAGGGAGGCTTGCACTGTCAAGCTTCACAACATGGCAACTGCATGCTTTCCTCTGTGCTACTTACGTCTGGTCTGGGAAAATGGTCAAGGTGTCGCGATTTCTCATTTTTGGCATTCTGAGCCTCTTGGTGGTGTGGGCATTATATCTACAAGGCCATCTTGATTTACGACTGACACCAACAGATTCCACACATGCTACCCTGTTCACGAATTCGCTCAAGTCGCCCTTATCACAGCACGTACACACTTACTTTAACCAAGTCTTTGCGGTCGATATACCTCCTCCTTACGACTTTCCAGCAATACAAGCAGCTTGTAGGCGGGTAGAATGGAAGAGGGAAAACGAGGATGTCTATCTGCGATGCGGAGACATGGCAGCCGGCATGACTTCGATCTTGTCTCAGGTCAAAGTTTGCTTCAAGATGGCGATAGACGCGGGGGTACATATTATTCTGCCCGCTATGCCGCTGCGTGACAGCGATGATCTCACCAATTTCAACTTCCTCAACGAGTCTGCGTACATGACTTACGAGCAGTGGTTCGACTCAGAGCATCTAACTCTGGCTATGGGTAGAACTTGTCCTCAGATGAAGATCAGGCATCCCGATGATCTGAATACAGCATCCATGCCGGTCGGCCATGAGTGGTCAGTGGACGTCGGCTCGGCGCCTGGATTTGTGTGGCTCGGAGGATACTTCTGGGTGGGACGGCCTTTCAAGATCTGGTTCGATGAGCAGCTCTCACGACTACGTTCCTTGCATCAAGCCGCTGCCGATGAGATGATTAAGGGTTCAGTCCAAGCAACTACCGAGGAACAACGCGCGACCATCGTCAGGATCTCCTCCCAGTTCCTCATCTACCGCATCACTGACGACGCAACGGGTCGAGACCTCGCCATCTGGAACGATATCTCTCACCTGGTCAGGTTCAAGGAGGCACCTCGCGCTGTCACTGCCAGGATATTGTCGCTCATCCAAGGTCCATTCATCGGCCTGCACTTCCGGGTCGAGCATGACAACATCTGGTCGTCGTTTGAGACGCAGCTTGAACGTGACTTGGACATACTGGACAAGCTGTGGGCACTGTCTGGTACGCCTGATGTGGAGCGGCCTGTCGTGTATCTGGCTTGTGGTGACGAAACCCAGATCTTCAGATTCTCCGAGGCAGCGAAACCACAAGGCTGGACAGTCACTTCCAAATTTGCACTCATCAAAGACGAGCCAGCTATTTTGACTCAACTCAAGCAGCTTCCTTTCGATTTCCAGGGAGCCATCGATATGGGCATTATGCTCAAGAGTGACTTCTTCGTTGGCATCACTGGCAGCGCGTTCAGCAGCACGGTCGCCAACATTAGGGATGTTACTGGGAGATACAGAGGAAGCAGCATCTATTTCCCTGACGACGAGAATGCGCGGACGCATCTGTTCAATGACGGAGATGCCAGTGGATATGCTTGCTGTCTATGAACGTGAACAGATTCTAGCTCTCAAACATCAAGACTTGATAACTATAAAAGACTTGTCTCGTCAAGATTTGGCGACTGCGTGAGCAAGTTCTGAATGGGCAAGAAAAGCTCATTGGATTTCAAGTTCCCAATGTCGCTGAGAGACCGCCAGACCCATTCCTCGCACTTGTCTGGTTCCATGATCTGTGACATAAAAGGTAAGCCTCTGAGATAATCCCGTTCAAACAATGCCATGAGACCGGAGTCTTGCTCTTCACACAGCATCCATGGTGTCCCAACGATGAGGTGCGCGCTCCGGCGACAAAATGCAGGGACAGTACTCACTTGTGGCTTCTGCTGCGGGTGTTTCATCTCGCAGACAACAAATAACGTGATATAATGTTTGCCGACATCTTCAAAAACATCGTTCGTGACGGTGAGAAGCTTGACGCCTTTGACCTGAAGCCCAGTCTCCTCCAGAGTTTCACGCTCAGCACATTCGAAGAAACTCTCCCCATGTTCGAGATGACCGCCGGGAAAAGCCCATTTGCCTTCACGATATCGAGAAAAAGTCAGCCAGGCGAGATAGCAAATGCTGGAAAGCAATCTTATTGGCAGCAGTGGATTTTGGGGAGGGCGTGGGGGGCGGGAAGGGGGGGCGAAGAAGAAACACCCGAGCACTGACCTTCGCCATGGCTGCCCTTGCGGCGCCCAAATACAAGTCCTCCATCTGGACCTCGCACGAGGGCAGCAACCCCGACACGTGGGTCTGTTTTCGGTGTTGACATATTGCGTGGGCTGGGATAGTGCAGGTTTCACCTGCGTGATGGCTGTTGGGAGGTCGAGATGACTCGATTTGTGGCTGGCAACCAGGCCTTATCTGCTGAAGTGCGCAGCCTCCTACGAGCTAATAAAGCGGGCCGTAGCCGATATATGCGATTGTAATTGGTGAGTTCAAGGCTCCCGGGATATATTGGCGACCAGCATTCACGAAATAGAAACAAAACAGGAATAGATCCCAGAAGTATAGTTGGGCAATGTTGCTTGTGATATCTTGACTATGGGCAGATTGGGCTGATGATTTTTTGCAGCAAGTGCACACCAAAGATGATCAGCTTGCATCAAGCTTGCTGAGAGTCTGGTCCAACACCTTGGCACTCTCAAAGGTGTCTACAAACTCAGTGTACTGGGAAATCTGCTTGCCATCTTCGGTGAACTCCAAATTGTATACAACCTTGTCAAGGCGATAGCTTCAGTGGGCTTTTACATGGAAACAGAGTAGATAGCCGAAGTACCTCAACAGAGTTCTTGGAGCCATCGACCAAATATACGATCTTCTCAGTCCATACGTTCGCCACGCGTTGATGCGCATCGATCACAGTCCTGTAGACGTTCTGCTCCACGTCTACGTAGGATGCCAACTTTATCTGCGTCTGCTCCTCGTACTCGGCGTTTGTAGTCTCAGCCTTAAGGAACTGCGGATATTTGTTGACAAACGAGAGCGGTCGGTATAGCTTGATGTAGTTGTTGGTGAGGACGGACGAGAGGAGAGAGGCATCTTTCGTCTTGATCGCAGCCGTGTTGTTTTGATTGAAGGATGTGATCGTCTCTTGCATAACTGCTCGGAGTTCGTCCAATGTTGTAAGGTGTATCTGGTGGGAGTCGAGTCTAGTGGGTAGCGTATTGTTCGAAGGACAAAATGGCAAGCACGGAAAGACATTATATGTAAGTCAGAACCGTGGAGAACTTATCCGACAAGTAGTAAAAGCTTCCGATCCATTTGTGGCTGTGCCATCACCTTGCAGCTGCAAGATGATGTTGGAGGAGCGACCAACGGCCGAAGAATGGGCTGATCACAGTTGATCTCACTCGCTCAATACAAATTAGACTAGAAGTCCAGACTTGCGGGGCGTATTATCCCGAAATTCCACGCCAGTCATATGTGCCCATTTGTGAGATTTTTGTCTCTAATTGGAGGCTGCATCGAACCTCAAAGTACAGTACAGAGACCATGTTTAGTTATTGTATTAGACAGTATCTGTCTTATTAAATCAATCAAAGCTGGAGTTTGTTTTAGTGGGATGGTGAAAGGACGGATGTGCTTGACTCAAGTCGGGCTCTGCACTTGATACGCACGGTCCGATATATTGTCTGAAAAAGCAGATATCCTTTAATCACTTCATGCTTCAGTTCTTATCGAGGTCAACTAGCTCCGCCTGCGGTGCATGTATAAATCTGTATAACTCATTACCCGCCTTCCCCCTTCCCTTGGGCACGTCCGTCCACTCACCACCCTCGCTCCAAATTGCAAAACGTTCGTTCTTGAACACCACGGGCGAGGCGCTCCTCTCACCATGTGCCAGCTGGTGAAGTAGGTCGAACCACCAGCCCCACGGATCTTCGTAGTACTCAAGCATAAGGGGCGCCGCGATACCAGGACCCATCTCGATAAGAGCCCAGTAGCCCTCGCCGTCGAAGTATACGCTGCTGTTATTGAAGAGGCACCATTCGGCGAGATGTTCCTTCCAGAGGGAGATGTTTTGATCGACGGCCTTGTTTCGTTTTAGATTCTTTTCCAGAATTATGGAGGCTGCGGCCTCCATGAGTTGGGCCTCTGCGTCTTCTCTTGTGTTGTTGATCGCCACATCTACCTGCGGCTCCTGCTAAGGGGAAACACGGATGAGTTCAGTCCACGCCATTCTTTGTATTGGAATAAGAAGAGATTTGATCAGACGTTATGCACGCCCAAGGCTTAGAAGCGCTTGTCATTCATATCGACGATGAGATTGGCTTGGTGCTGCAAAACAAGAACCTTGTGATTGAGGGTGGTGTCCTTGGGGTCCACCTTGTACGTCATGTCGGGCTCGACAGCATTGTACAGCATGGCGGCGAAGAATTCGGACCCAATTGTGAGCTTGTAAATAACCAAGGGCAATATCTTTGGACCAAGTGAGACGAGGCTGTCGAACTCGGCGCCTTGAGCTCGGGGGAAGCACTTTGTGGTGAGATCTTTGCCAGCTTTTTATTGATATCATCATTGTGATTGTTTTTGTTTGGAAGAGTCGCTGATGACATACTTTGAAGAGAACTTGTTTGCACCAGAAAACCAAATTTTCCTCCAGCCATTGTAAGCAGCCTCAAAGTATTGGACAAGAGGTGGAGCTTCCTTCAGCGTGGCATCGTCAGCAGCCTTTGCCGAGGCGACAGCGTTGTTGCTTGGCGGTGAGATCATCTTGAAATGATTCCAGCGTGGCTGCATTCGATAACCAGCTCTTGTATGTAGGATGCGGGAGGAGGAAGGTATTTTAGTTGGCACCGCAGGAGTCGATTTGGAGGAAGTCCTGGCAGGTGCTGCGCCGCCGTCGGCTGCTTGCTGTTGACGCGGACGAGGTGCAGGGATCTGCCCACTTGTGACAGCAGGCCGCTTGTGAGCCGCGACCGAGGCCGGCGAGGGCGAGGCTGAGGTGGATGCTACGGACTTGGTGGCCAACGAGGACGAGGAGGATCGTGAGGTTGTGGAACCCGACGACGATGACGCCAAGTTCGATGTGCGCATCTTGCTCACCTTATTGGTCAGTTGGTCAGTAATGTCAACCTCGGCCTCGGCCGTGGCACAAGGAATATAGAAGTAGAAAGCGTCTTTTGTTGAAGCCAACGAGTTGAATACAATTCTTCTGGTGGACTCAGCGTACCATGGTAGAAATTCGGAGCGGGATAACTTCAGGACTGTTCCCTTCTTCGGACTTACAAAGCCGGGTCACCTATCATCCCAGTCCTGTCACCACCCTCGAACCAACGGTCCTCGAAACCCACCGACCAGGCAAAACAATCGTATGCCCTGTTTTCGGCAGATATGAGACTTCTGAAGGAGACTTCTGAAGTGCCCAATATTCGGGTGCGAAGCTGTGTAGAACCTTGTCTCCAGCTCTGACGGCTCCTTCGCTGCTGGTCTGGGTGTAGGACTGTTCAGCCATTGTGGTGTCATAGGGTATGTTTTATCTCAAATAAAAAGAATCCGGAATTTGCTCTTGAACGTAGTTCTACTCAAACACACGAACCAGTCGATATCCAAGCCGAATAATACAGAATGAAGAGCAGTTGTTGGTAGAGACTCGAGGTTAGTGTTGAAATACGTACTAGTCATCCCTTGCTGACATCCCTTGTTGACATCCCTTATTGACATCCCTTATTGACATCCCTTGTTGACATACGTACTAGTCATCCCTTGTTAGAATCCTTTCAGAGGATTTCATTTAGCTATAAACAGTGGGTGTCCCCTGGAGGGACCTGTAGCTAGAACCTCTGAATCTACCGCCTTTACCCACATTTTCTACAGTTTGAACAAATACTGAAGTGATTGGGATACCGGATATGAAGCTCATTGATTAAAACAATCTTCAAGATGCTGTCTACTGAGTGATTATATCCTCAAGTACAATATTACAGCCGCAGCAGATCGCCATCAGACTGAAGTGCTCAGATGCGTTTCTCAAAAGAGACCACCACTTTTGGTGTACAGTACTGTTTTTAAGGCCACAAGGCCCTCTGAGGCCAGGCAAGCTATCATGTCGAGTAACAAGTTGTCAAGAGCTAATCATAGGAATTGTTTCGTAATGGAGGCCAGCGCGGTTGAGGACTTTTTATAGAATCAGCGGTTGGTTAGCACGGTGGCCGCAATATCGCAGCCTTCTTTTCAGCCCATGCCCAACTGATGCCTCTTTGTGCACCTACGATTGCTTCTCGGTCATTACAAATCTGCAGTCGTGACCGCATCTTTTGCCTCAGTTCAGAGTGGACGCACGGCGTGGCCACTGACCTGCAGCAGGTAGCACACATTTTCAGCGCCAACGGAAAGTTCGTACGATTCATCGACAAGGGGTAAAGTTGGAATTGCCGTTCTTTGTCATTTTTATGTTGGGACTCGTTCCGACCGGAGCGCCCAGGCGTAAACGAACCGCCGCATCCAGCAATCGGTTCCTGTCCAGGTGCCCGACGTGTGTATCGTTAAGCACACCAGTTGCTCTGGTCCTTCATTATCACTGATAATTTGAAAATTTCATCGAAATTTGATGAAATCGTTCTGGATTTATTCATTGAAAGATTACGAATGTCTGTGACCCTGAAGATTTGCGAATGCAGCATGCTGCATGGATACTATCCCGTCTCTTGGAACACTTACCCATGTCCATCCTTCAGGATCACGGGTATGCACTATCTCCAGGATGGGGGCCTTTTTTCCGAGACTGGCATGCTCATATTCAGGATGAGTAAGTTCATCGGACTACTACGGCACAGTAAGGGAGTTGCCTACGGCTGACATCCGTGTAAGATATCTAGCTCTTTAGATCAAGATGACTAGAATATCAAGTACTTGTACTCACTGCAAGGCTCTTTACACCCTTTCTAGGGTTGTCCTGCGTCGTCACCCATCCCGCGCTCTTCGGCGTTCTCTGGTCCAGCATGAGTCCAGTGATGGCGACCCAGAGTTTTGCTGTTGACAGCTTCTTTATCGAAAACCTCCACGTCCTCGAGGATGGAAGAATATTGCACAGCAACTTCATGTCGCCCGGGCTCCTCTATAGTCTGGATCCGAACGCCGAGAGCCCCGAAGCCACTGTCATGCAAACAGCCAACCTGGCGGACTTCAACAGAATGACCGGCGCCACGGGCATGGAACCCTTGGACCATGATCTACTCGCCATTACGGGCGCCATACACACGTCATTCAGATTCCAGGATGACAGCATGTAACTGTACATAGTGCCGCTTCTAATGAGTACCGTCGTTGAGAGCATTGCTATTCCAGGCGCTTCTAGTCTGAACGGCTTAGCTACCCTAGACGACCACATTTTCGACGCTGCTAGGAATGCTTATGTTGCCGTCCATTCATACTCGGTCTTCAAAATCACGCCGGACGGTGTAAAGACCGTGGTTGTTGGCGGTACTGATAGTAGCTCATAGATTCTGATCGAGCCGACATCTGTGGCAATGGCCAATGATGAGAAGTCGGTATATGTCTCGACGGGCGGTGGACTTGCTGCAACTCCGAGAACCGGGGGACAGATCGTTCAGATTAGGCTCTAGCTTCTCGACTTGAGCACTTGGGCAGCAAGTCTCCAGAGACGGGTGTTATTATGTAAGTGGATCCGGAATATGAAAAGACAACAGAATACGAGGGTTGCGGTCACCAACAAGCTCATATGGTAACTTAACGGCCTCCTATTTCATCAGCATAGCGATTTTCTCTTCGAAGGGTAATCAATTCTTATCAGTAGTATAGCGTCTGTAGTAATCATGCAATGCATCCAAAATTCCCAGTCCCTTGTCACAAGCCATTTATTCCTCCTCTTCTGCAATAGGTGCCTGCAGTTCGTGTTGTAATGGCTTTTGAGGGCTCTCAGACCAGTTCATGTTGAAACGAGGCTGCATGAGTCCACCCGGAGTAAAAGGCTGAGTAGGGCTATCAAGACTGGAAGCACTCTGCATCTCATCGCTCGATGCCGAAGAGATTGACATGCGGGTTCTTTGAAGCAACGCACTCAATGAAGTTATGGATTGTCGGGCGGAGTTGGAGTTTGCGGAAGACTGTCGTCGGTGGCCCATAGCGTGGCTCGTGCTCGAATTCACCATCTGGGCGGCGGTGTTGTTCATGAAATTGTCGAATTCCTCATCATTCTCAAAGAGATGAGACGCAACACTGACCCTGCGCATGTCCTTTGCAGACACGCCAGACAAAGTAGACATTCTTCGAAGCTTTTCGTAGCCACCCGGGTTCGAGGAGGCCCAGTTGTACACATCCCGACACATATCCTGAATATCGAATTCAGCTGTCCAGTCCAGTTCGGTAGCTGCTTTCTGCGGCGCTGCTGTTACCGTGCCCAGATCACCGGCCCGTGCCTCACCAATAGCGAAGGGCACCTCAGTTCCCGCCGCCTTGGAGAAGGCCTCAATGATCTCGAGGACAGAATAGCCTCTGCCAGTGCCAAGATTGTAGACATGGTACTGTGTGCCTGGCTCAGGGTTCAAGTGGGCCTCCCAATCCGCGTACTGGTCGGTGACAGCTTTGCGCAATGCTGCGAGATGTCCCTTTGCCAGATCCGAGACGTGAATGTAGTCGCGGACACCGGTTCCGTCTGGGGTATCGTAACTTGAACCGAATACCTGCACCTTGCTACGACGCCGCTCATAGGCCTGCAATATAACGGGGACAATGTTGTTGGGCGTGCCTTTGGGGTTCTCGCCAATCAGTCCGCTGGGATGCGCTCCCGTCGGATTGAAGTAACGCAAGGCAGTTGCATGAAACTTCGGGTCTGAAGCGCAGAAGTCGTTGATGATCTCCTCACACATCCATTTTGTTCGGCCGTAAGGGTTGGTGAGCAAGCCACCACCGTTGCCGTTTCCGGCGATCTGCACGGCTTCTTCTGTGATGGCTTCGCCATGGCCCTTTCCGTAGACCACTGCACTGGAGGAGAAGACGAAAGTGTTGACGCCGTGTGCTCGCATCGACTTCAGCATGTACATGAGTCCTGCTACGTTGACTTCGTAGTACTCGAGAGGCATCGACAAGGACTCTCCCACGGCTTTGAGCGCGGCGAAGTGGATGACACATACAATCTTTCCGTGAGCTTCAGATTTTGTCGACAGAAAATTGACTCTTGTTCGTTTCGCGACGTCGATCTTGAAGTCCAGCATGGGATACGCCTTCTTGACCACCAAGGCCGCAATGTCCACAGGGAGCCTCTCGGGCTCAAGTGTCTTGCCGCCCTGCCAGAATGCGAAGACTTCTGTGACTCTTTTTGGATCTCGGATGTCGACTTTGTGGAAATAGATAGGTGGAACTGGTCGTGCTCCCTCTCCGACACGTTCGAATTCCATCATTGCGATATAATGAACACGGCATAAAGATTCCATGTGGCTGTTGCAAAGGTTGTCGATGACCACGACCGCAAAGCCGGCTGTCAATAGCTCCAGGACTGTGTGCGAGCCGATGTATCCGGCGCCACCTGTGACAAGGCAGATGGGGAAACTGGACACAGCCGCACGCATGTGCTCCACCTTATCTCGAAAGGTAGATGACATCCTATTCGTGCTGGCTGTGCCAGTTGGTGTGACGACGATGGAGGGGCCCATCGTGTGAGAGGTATCAAGCCACACAGGGAATAAAGAATTGCTGTAGAAATGCGTGGATGTTAGAGCTTTAA
The DNA here is from genome assembly GCA_022609195.1 of Plenodomus libanotidis. Classification (NCBI taxonomy): domain Eukaryota; kingdom Fungi; phylum Ascomycota; class Dothideomycetes; order Pleosporales; family Leptosphaeriaceae; genus Plenodomus; species Plenodomus libanotidis. The sequence continues at coordinate 98,230 of JAGKQA010000054.1, forward strand.
TGTGATATAGACCAAGGGCTCAGTCTTCACGAGGGTTCAGAGGGCCAAGTAGATTCTAGACGACGTCCCGAGGCTGAGGATTGGTACAAAGGGGTTTTATATAGAAGCCCATCCTAAGGCACTTACTTCGCTAGCAGAGACGGAACAGCTGGAATGTAGATGTATAAGATCTACCGTGCTCCGTCTATTCGGAAGCAGGAAATGTCATATTTGGATGGCCCCGGCCTAGGAAATGTCTTACCTGGAGCTACGCAAGCGGAACAGCGAGAAGCGGGTGGCAATTATCTCGACCGGGAGCGGATACAACAACCACGATAAAATGGTCTTATGCGGCGCTGGAGAAGACAAAGGCTTTCCTCCCATCTCGATGAGTAATTCATTGTCGTCTTGAGTTGCATAACTCGGGTTGGAGTTAGTGTGTAATACAATTTCCCAGCGCACATAGTTGGAAATTTAGAGGCTTAATTCGAGGTATCTCTGGACCTTGACTAGTGCCATGTCAATGTCACTTCCATCATCTACAAGTTCGAACAGGGATGTGGAGTATTCAGATGCGGACTGCTACGGACCTCGATCGACACCGGTATGCTCCTTGGTGGTCTTCAAGAAGCGAACCACGATGCGTGGTTCCTAGCTCTCGGGTTCCCATTGCGATTTTATCGGAACTTCGTAGAGCACGTCGCGGCCATTCCGATAAACGTACTTTCCAGACTTTTGGATGAACTTTTCGTGAGATGACCATTGCAATGAGTTTCCTGTGCTCGAGTGGTTCGCAAATATGCGACGCCGACATTTTGCGTTTTTCCACAGAGGTTCCTGAAACACCATGACCTCAACCCAGCTCCGAACGTCGAAAGTGGTGATTACGAAATGCATGATTCGCTTCAAAATACGACAATGTAATCGTCATACTATGTACCTGAGGCTTCTATCGCCCTTGTTCGCTGTAGACCAGCAGAGGGGCATGATCAGCACCCATAGCTTTTGGGCAGCTGGCAGTGCTATGTGTCAGAGCCTCCGAACCACCTTTTCAAGGACTGTCGAATGCTGACTGTGGCCGTGCCCTCCACATTTTGGTTTTTTGGAATCCAGCATAGTTGACCAACCAGTATGCAGGCTGTTATCTCCGAAACAGTCACGCGATGTGCATGTAGGTGACCAGGTCTATGTGGCATCGGATAGGTTGCATGCACAACGAATGTGCTGTACGTGTGGCGTTGAGGGGTATATGGTCACTTTGATCCCACGGAGGTGACCTCGAAAAGATCTCTGCTAGATTGATGAAAATCTCGGCCCACCGCAAGATTTTCTCAAGAATGCTTGTGTTGCACACGATGGCCCTCAAAAAGAAAATGTGCACAAGCGCTCTGATGCTGGGCGTCTTATTGCCCTTGGTAAATGCCGCCTTCTATTACCCCAATCCACAGGTCCACTTCCTCGAGCACATACTGGTTGATAATTGGGGCGCATATGCGTCAAACTTCTCCTCTGCAATCACCCCGTGCAGCAATTATGTCACAGAGGTTGGGGAAGCAGCAGTCAAGTCCGGCCGAACCACAGCCGCCCAATGGATTAGAGTTGCTTTCCATGACTTTGTGACTGCCAATGTCAGCGCAGGGGTTGGAGGGATCGATGCAAGCATCGGCTTCGAGACGCTGCGAGCTGAGAATTCAGGAAGCGCCTTCAATGACAGCTTCACCTTCTGGCGGCCTTTTGTGAACGATGTCGTATCTGGTAAGTCAATTTTATGGTCGCGCAATTTCTGCCTCTAATGGGCCAGCGAGCGTCGTTCAGTGACGCTGACTTCCAATTAAAAAGTCGCGGACTTGGTAGCGGTGGGCACTGTCATGTCGATGGCCCTATGTGGCGGGCACAATGTTCCCTACCGACCCGGGCGAGTAGACGCCGTCGCGGAAGGCCTCACCACTGGCGTTCCCGCCCCGGAGTCAGACCTGGAGGAGACACTACTGTTTTTCGCCCGCTCCGGCTTTAACCCTTCAGATGCGATAGGCTTGACGGCATGTGGACACACCATAGGCTCAGTCCACCACGGAGGATTCCCGGATGTCGTTTCGGTGTCTGCTGTCACGGAGAACAACACAAACGGCGGGGCGAATTTCGACACCACGCGTGCTATCTTCGACACTAGTGTTGTCCAAGAGTACATTGACTCTACTGGCAACAGAGGCGGCCCACTTGTGACAACGGATAATGAAACCACCAGATCTGACCTGCGTCTGTACGAGAGCGATGACAACGCCACTATGCAGTTTCTGTACGATCTAGGCGACGGCTTTCAGGATACTTGCGTTGACCTGATGGGTCGGATGATCCACACCGTTCCCAACGGTGTCGAGCTGCAAGATACTATCACGCCCATGGGCATCAAGCCAGTCAATACCACTTTTGACTTTGATGCGAAGGCCAATTTGATCATAAAAGGATGCATTCGGGTCAGTATAAGCTGTGTGATTTGCACACGTCGTATCTGAGATACTAACACACCTGGTTCAAAGGTTCTCTTGCCCCTCACCCCACTCGAAGCTCGGTCTCAGATCACAGCTTTCATGTCATCCACCCAGAGCAAAGTCAAGACTGCTTTGACGCTGGAGGCTGAGCCAAAGACGGGAAGCTCAGTATTTGGGACCACCCAGTACTACACTTTTTCCGAAATTCTCGATCAGAACACGCCTCACTCAAATCTACATGTCGCCGACTCCAAAGACCACACTTTCCAAATTCAGAGTCAAGTATTTGTAGTCCCCAGCATGACAACTATCAACGGCAGTCTCCTTGATATCACCATCGCTAGCAAAGACCTATCTGCCTCGCTTACGGCGGATTTGGCGGTTCCAATTGGACAGCAGGGTACACTTGGTCCTCTCATCAGTCATCGAAATTTCAGTATGGCAAAAGCATCAAAAACGAACGTCGCAGCGTCTAATTACCAGCTGTGGCAAGCTTCGGTGAACTTGGGTCTTGGGATAACGGGAGCCGTAGCTGTCAGCGCCGTCGTCGACGGCCATGTGGAAGATGTCTTCTATTTGAATCCAGTGGAAGCTGCTTGGTAAGTTTGTTACGAGATAGGAGCAGAGAGCAGAGTACGGGTATCTTCACATAGAACCTAAAGAACAAAACAGGTTTCAGTAAAAGTAACGATAGGGTAGTAATTCAATGCCTCGCGGCCGTGGTTTGTAAGCATGAGTGGATGGATCATCGTATGCAGAGTGATAATTTACATAGAAACATATCAATGCAAATTATATGTCTACGTAGAGAGAAGATATGCGTGAGATAGTGTTGCCTGCCATTACACAACCCCAATGTTGAGCTTAGGGGCCGTCGAAACTTGCATACCAACCCACAAACGTGTCACACACAAGTGGGTCCGCGGATTCTCCGAACTGGCTTACGCATTCCAAACCTCATTGCTCGACCGCTTTCAAAGCAGAGAGACTTGATTGTCAAGCATGTTACACATGATAGTCAGCATAAGTGCTAGTGGGCAAGATGACCCAATGAGTTTATGAGGCACATGCAGATGCTATGGAAACGCCATGCCACACCCTCATCTTATGTGCATCGCAATCCCGATATATAAGGGACTTCATTTCACCATGAACCTCGATGAGTTGCCAGACGCAAATTTCGCCCTCTTCTGCTGATATTACTGCTTTGACTACCACTAGAAACTCATCATGGCGTCCAATCCCACCAAAAACCACATGGGCAAAATCAGGTCCCCCAACCACCTCGCCCACGTCGTCCTCCGCAGCGCACACTTCAAAGCCTCAGTAGCCTTCTACAAAGCCTTCCTCGGCGGACACGCCAGCTACGAGAACGACACCCTCTCCTTCATAACCTACGACCACGAGCACCACCGCATCGCAATCGCCAATATCCCCTCCACCACGCCCAAGACCCAACACTCCGCTGGCCTCCATCACATCGCCTTCGGCTACGACACCCTCGAGGACCTACTCATCGCCTACCGGCAGCGGAAATCCATCGGCATGGAGCCCATTTGGTGCACGAACCACGGGGTCACGTTGAGCATGTACTACCAGGACCCGGACGGGAACCAGCTCGAGACGCAGGTGGATGTATTTGGGACGGCTGAGGCGGCGAATGCGTTTATGGCGTCGGAGGAGTTTGCGCAGAATCCGTTTGGGATGGACTTTGATCCCGAGGATGTTATTAGGCGGTTTAAGAGTGGCGAGACGGTGGAGTCGATCTCGAAGAGGGAGAGTATTGGCAGCCGGGCTTTCGACACTATTCCGCTTCGTAACGCTCCTGCTCCCGACCTCCGTGAGGTCTATCCTCCAGTAAGTGAGATTCAGCTTTGACCTAGCTCAGAGAAGTTTTGCTGTGGATGAAAAACACTGGGAGATACTAAATTGAAGGCAAACTTGTGGTGATACCGTTGACATGTTGTCCAACACCATTTGATTCTACAAAAGCAGTCGCCGTTCATTTGACAGGGTTCCCGGCACAGTGTATCAAACATTTCGTTTTGAAAACTTACCAAAAGCACACAAACAGGTACGCAGGCGGTGCGATGGCAGCTATGCATCGATCGTAACCACATCCTCCACCTCCTCCATCATCTCCGCATACTTACGCTTGCGCCCAGCAACACAACCCACCTCAAAACAACCCACCTTCACCGGCACAGCAGCCAACTCAACAATGAGATCCAACCGATCCCTCTCCTTATCATTCCTAATCCACCCTCTCCTTACCTCAACCCTCACTCTCCCCGTGCTCAACGCCCTCGCCACACGACAACAACATCCAACCCAAGTATTCAACTCCCAATTCAAGCTCCCCTCCTCATACACCACCGCCTCGCCACCCTCAAACGCCTCCTCAGACACCAATCCCTGTGCGATCTGCGCATCAACTTCATTTCGCATTGCCATAACCGAAATTGTCTCTACCACCGACGTAAAAGCCAGAAACCGCAAGCCGACACCGCCAGCTACGCGCCAGGAGTCTATAATGATTTGGTATGCGCGCATGGATGTGTAGCGCACGCCTGTGGCGTCGTTGAGGAGGACGGCGTTGTGGACGATGAGGGTTTGGAGGATCGGGCTTAGGGAGTAGTGGAATTCAATGGGGCGCGGGGAGGAGGTTGACCTATCGTCTATGATTTGCCAGGTTGTCCATTTGTTGGCTGTGTTTTGGGAGTGGGGGATGAAGGGGTCTAGGAAGTGGGAGAGTTCGTTTACGGGTCTTGGGCTGGGTGCTGGGCAACGTGCGAGTTGGAAGTTTGCTATGGTTAGATGAGCTGGTGGTGAAGCAGGTGGTTGGGCCATATTGGACCTGGCCTTACTATTGGCTCTCAGACCCTATCTGGATTGCCTTCTTGTGTTGTGCTGCGCAAGGTCTTGCCCAAAGCTATCTGCTATGTACATTGGTTTACGGGGTGAGCATCACACATATCTATATATCACAGCATGGGAATTGGCTCCCTGTGTATCCAGCCATCTTGAGTATGCCTAAGTCTGAACAAAGCCCTTGTTCCTTATCCTTACGCGCGTCAAGCCGCAAGAGCTAGAGAATTGGCTCCCTATGCATCCAGTCATCTTCGTATGCCTAGATCTGAACAAAGCCTTTGTTTCTACCTACACCTATGTCAAGTTGCAACAGCTAGACATTATTCATGTTTCTCGCGTTCTCCGGTGGGTCTAATACTTGGTGACAAAGATAATGACCTCGAACAGGGAATGCCAACGGATAGCATCTCGTTACAATAGCGTCCATGCATCAGGCAGTGGCAGACTTGCGTGGTATAATTCCAGCTTGGTCTACCCAGATATGACTGCGAAGATGTCTGTACTCTACTCTTGGGTAGTGGACTACTATTCTTGAGGCATGCCAGAAAGTGCTCAAACTGGAGCACACTCCTTTTGGCTTGCCGAGCTTTACAAAGCACTAACTCCATACCTACGAAGAGCTAGTGTGAGATGTGTGGTTTGCCTGAATGTTCTCGATCCGCACTACGAGAGATCACTTGTGATGAGAGAAAGAGAAACAGGAGACCCTAGACCCAGAAAAGAGTCGGTGCGTGCAACGAACATCAAGCAAATAGATGGCGCAACTACCATTGCCACCGCTAGGCATACTTGATGAGATATGCATAGGTATTCACAAGATATTCAAACATTATTCTTAGTTATCCTACCCCACAGGCTAATTGTCTCGGCCTACTCATTAGCCGTACCAGGCGCTGCGACCTCAAGCAACTTATCGAAGATGGGCGTTCCGAGGCCCGTTACGGGGTCCCACCCAGCAGTGCAGTTCCACCTCGCACCAGCCGCGGGCAAGCCACTCCCAGCATTCCTGCACCCCGACGAAAAGCCCGTAACAATATCCGTGAACGCGGCGGCGTTCTCATACAGGAATGGGTTGAGAAAGCCGAGCGCCGGCTGTCCTTGCGCCTTCCGCGCGGCACTCAACAGCGCCACAACACCAGCAAAGGCCGGGCTCGACGCGCTCGTGCCGGAAAGCAGGGCCGTGCGGCCCGAATCAATAACCACGAAGCTCTGGCCCTGCGCCGCAACATCGGGGATTCCGCGGCCGGTGCGGTTGAAGAAGGGCGCGTACGTGTCGCCGATGGACTCGAGGTAGGCATCGACGACGCCGGCCTGGTAGTCGGGCTGGGCGTGAAGGATCGAGAAGCCGCCGCTGGAGAAGCTGACGCCGCGCTCGGGAGCGGAGCCGGTGGTGGCGCCGACGGCGGTGACGTAGGGGCAGCCGGCGGGGAAGGTGGGCTGGAAGGTGGTCGTGGTGTTGTCGGCGTTGGACTTGCAGGAGCCGCCGGGGCCGGAGTCGCCGGACGAGAAGAGCACCGAGACGCCGCGCGCGCCGAGCTGCATGAACATGTTGCAGACTTTGAGGGCGAAGTCGGCGGGGACGGATTGCTCCTCCTCGCCGTAGGAGGTGGTGAGGGTTTGCGGGAGCTCGGCGTCCGTGAGGTTGAGGACGTAGGAGAGGAATTCTAGGTACGGCTCGTTGGTGCTGGGGAAGCCGTTGTCGAGGGTTGGGATGAGAGGGCCGCGGCCGCCGGTGCTGTACTCCAGGATCGGGATGGGGGCGCTGACGGCTTGCACGTATTGCAAGTCAAGGTTGGCCTCGCCTGTGTGTCATGTCAGCCAATTGCTCTCATCGTCATGGCCTCCACATTCATCTTCACCTACCAGAATCATCGGCACTCTGCTGGTCATTCAAGCCCCCGTTGATGAGCGTGACCGAGAAGTTCTGCCCCAAAGCCTCCGGCAGGTAACCCTGCTGGAACTGGGTCAGATCATCGTAGCGCGCATACTCTTCCAAGTACGAGGCGAACGCGATCAGATTACCCTCCTCGCTCGGGGTGTACCCAATGTTGTACAGCGCCTTGAGGCAGTCCGGTGTGACGGTCGTGGTGCACGGCGCCGCGGCCGCCGTACCCGACGCCTGCTTGAGCTTCACCTCGGCAACCTCCTGGGCGGGATCCTCGATGATGGTCATGTTGAAGATGGTCGACCGCGCCGCGCCCAAGCTCCCGAAGCGCGTCGTGGGTTGCACGAGATCCACGTGCTGCGCCACCGCGTCCGGCACGCTGTAGGACAGCGTGCGCAGCTTGAGGCCGCCGCCGCCTGCGTACTCGTACCAGTTAAACGTGGCGTCGAGCAGCGCGTTGGCGGTCGTGACGTTGGTGGTGATGGTCATCCAGTCGTTGTCCACGGCAGGCACGATGTCGTACTCTGCGAGCCAGGCCGAGACCTCGTCCGTGGCGCGGGCGGTGGGTGCGACGTAGGCGCGGAGCTCCTCGCGCGAGAGGTGCTTGCCGTAGTCTTTGTTGCCGGGCGAGGAGACGCGGAGGACGGTCTGCTCGAGCGCGGCCGCGTGTTGCTGCTTGAGACTGATCTTGAGCGTGAGCTTGTCTGAGGGCAGGGCGGGGGATGCGAGGGTCCAGTCCCTTGGCAGGGCCGGCACGCGATCGAAGACGCGAGCTGCCGCGGTGCCCACGACGGCGAGGAGAGGTAGAGAATGCATGTTGCGCACGGGTGAGTATGCCGTGTAACTATGTGGAGAGGAGGACTAGGTGAGGGAGGAGGTGCGCAAGCAGGGCGCCGTAGGATAAGGAATGGGTGAGGTGACAGGACAAGACTGCCACCTCGACGTCAATGAGAAGGGGGAAAGGCCCATCTTATAATACCAGGCACTGCTCGGACAGCTAGTGCAGGCCGTTATTACCTAGTACTTACCGAGCACACGTCCGGAAGGTGTATATTTCTCGAGATGGGTCTGGGTATAAAGAACCGTGCAACCTCTTGGCGGGCAGGGACACGATGGCACCACCACCACCACCACCTCGTACGGCTACCAGCCTCGTTATTACCCGCGACTAGTCGCGTCTGGGATTAAATGTCTTGGGTAAAAGCTTGTGTAATGATTAGTTCAGGGACGAGTGTTGTCCTTGCATTCTACTCACTTGCACATACTCGACATGTGATGCTGCCAACGCCAATCCCCAATATCACAAATATGCGCGACAAGCGTGGCGCGAGGCGTCCCTTCAGCCAGCAGAAACCATTCGCAAATGATCGACACACACTCACATCTATTCCACAAAGAAAGCAAACAAGACGACCGTCCCGCCGTCCCACTATCGCAACCCCAGCACAGATCCCCCATCCACTATCTACCCCGGCACCGCCAAGTCGTGTAGCGTCCACAATTGATTCACGCGGCTCAACTGCCTTATCCGGATCTGGCAGCTGCTCAGGAAATGATCCGCCAACCGTCATGGATCGTCTCCCCACAAAAAATAAGGTCAAGTCTTGGCTTTTGATGCTTGAGTTGCGAAAGCTTCGCTAAGAGACGGCAGACGAGCAGACGCGAACGGGTAGTCGACTGGGCTGAAAACGCGTGCTCGTCCAGTGCTACATCATGTCACACAGGTGCACGGAAAACGCACGGAAAAGGAATGTGAGATGACTTCTAGTTGTCAGTAGTGGGCCGCCAGACGCCGTATTGTACTGTGCAGTGCAACGGCCGTTCGAGGTTCACATCTAGTCCGATGTAGTGCCGCGTCACTACGCGCAATCCTAACCTTTAGAAAGATACGATGACTACTGCTCTACGGCAATGGTATAGGGGGCCGTGTTTCTAAATCGGGGGCATAGTGAGCCTGACACTTACACCGCCCCCCCCCCAAGGGAGGTCGACCGAGTACCTACGCGATCTATCAAGACGGGAATGTTCTCACCAGAGCCTGTCTAGCACAGCATCTTACATTGAAACAAAGGCATCATCAGTGGGGTCTACATTTCAGGGTTGCTAGCATCCTCTGCCGCACGAGTGGGCATCCCATGAGTGCTGACCCCAGCGAACAATACCGTCCGGCTACCTCTGATCTCGGAAAGATATGCGTCGAAGTGCGAGCCACGAAGCCACGCCTTGGAAGCAGTAGACACAAGACTCAGGCATGATGAGCCAGTCTCGTCGTTTGAGATTTACATAATCGAACAAGTTGCAAGCTTCCAGTGCCAGCCCAACTACACATCCTCACAACTCCTCCATCCCCGCCGCCTCCTCCAACAACCTCCTCGTCCCCTCCCTCGCCTTGACAGCATACTTCCCCAGCCGATCCCCATACTTCTGCTCAAACTGCCCATCAAAAACCTCCACGCTCCACCACCCCCTGAACCCAGTCTCCAACACCGCCCGCGCAAACTCCTTCATTGGCCCCTCCAAATACCCCCCATCATACGGCAGCGGCCGATAATCATGACTCCACCGCCCCCTCGCCCGCAACCCACTCTCATCCGGCTCGGTCGACAATGGCGTCGTCATGCGATACGCATCGCTAATCTGCAAGAAAAACACCTTGTCCCCCGGCAGCTCACGCGCCAGCTCGCGCACCGACGCCAGCCACCGCTCCGTAAGCTCGCTCTCACCAACACCCTCCACCAGCCCCGACGCCGTCGTGGGATCCGCCCACTCACCGCCGGCTGACTGGAAGGTATCAAGACAAAGCCCGACATTCTCGCGATCCACCAGCTTCACAATCTCCCACACGTCGCGCCACGTCGGCGCATGCGTCGCCCAGCACCAATTCTCGTACGCGATGCGCAGGCCATCCCGCGCCAGCAAATCCGCCAGCTCCGCGAGGTCCGCGGCGAGTTTCTTGCGATCGGACGTGATTTTCTCGCCCGGCGTGTCGGTCGAGCCGACCTGCAGCATATCGGTGCCGGCGGCCTTCATGATCTGCACCCAGCCGCGGGCCTTGGCGAAGACGGCGTCGCGCTGGGCAGCGTCGAGCCAGCCCTCGAAGTTGGCGAAGGGCTGCAGGACGATGATGACGAGGTTGTGCGTTGCGCAGAGGTGGTGCACGTGGGTGGCGGCTTGGGTGAGGGTGTCGTAGTCGTCTTCGGCGATTTCGCCGGCGGGGAGTTGCTTGAGGGCTTGAAGTTCGTGGGCGTAGGCGACGAGGTCGGGCATGGAGAGCTCGATGCCGGTGAAGCCGGCCTGGGTTATGGCTTCGAGTTTTTGGTGCAGGGTGTGTTTGGGGAGGCCGATGGAGCAGGAGGCTAGGGAGAGGGCAATGGATTCGGGGTTGATGGTGAGGGGCGCCATGGTGTGTGGGCTACGACGTGGGTTGTGCTAGGTGGTGTAGATGCTTGCTCTGGACAGTATGGACGGTGGTCTGGGTAGTGGAATCAGGCTCAATTTGCACAATTGAAATGTTTCAGGTCGTGATATCTGCAGTAACACGCAGTTTGTCTCCTTGCAGCACGAAGTACAAGAACGGGAAGTTTGGTAGGATTTGAAATGGTGGTGTGTAAACCGCGATGATATTGTGGAGGACATGATGCAAGCGGCTCTGCCATGATGTCACAGCCCAGCCCGGCGAGAGACTGTTCGACTCCAACATGTGTTGGCGCGCTTTTTTGCTCGCAGATACGAACAACTTGTAGAGTGGCCTTGACATCATGTTTTGGTCATGCTTGTGCTGTAGTAGACATGAAAAATAGGTGCAGCTGTGTAGCCGTCCAACACTCGACCAGAAGGTGCCTACTCAGAACCTCATAAAGACACTTCCTACCTTTGATAACTTCGATTGGCAGTCTGAATAGACCCGAGTGTGCAGTATTGAACCTCACCACGATCTCCAGCCACTAGCTGCTAAGTCAAGAACATTCCCCCTGAACCAAAAACGAAGCCAAAAAGATAGTGAAAATGGATATCAAAAAGGTGAGGATACTTCACACAAAACTGACCGTAACATCCAAACGCTCGCTAACAGTTGTGACAGCTTGGCATGGTCGGCGGAGGATCCATGGGCGGTTCAATGTCCCTCCTCTTTGCAGAATATGACATCGAAGTGCACATCTACGATCCCAACCACGACAACGTCGACAAGGTGCTCGAAACGGCCAAGAAGGCCGGCCTAGAGTCCAAGATCTTCCACCAGAAGAACTACGAGGACCTCTGCAAATCCTTACCAGATGACTCGCCCAAGGTCTTCATGCTCTCCGTTCCACACGGCAGCGTAGGCGACCAGACACTCGACGGCCTCGCGCCGTTCCTCAGAAAGGGCGATGTGATCCTAGATGCATCGAACGAGCGCTGGACCCACACCGAACGGCGGCAGGAGAGAGTCAAGCCGCAGGGCATCCACTGGGTCGGCATGGGCGTGTCGGGAGGGTACCAAGCCGCTCGCCACGGCCCATCCATCTCGTCCGGCGGCAGCACACTGGAAGCCCTGGACTTGGTATGGCCGTTCCTAGAGAAGATCGCGGCCAAAGACAAACAAGGCCGACCATGCACAGCGAAGCTCGGCGTGGGCGGCTGCGGGCACTATGTGAAGATGGTCCATAACGGCATCGAGCACGGCCTGATGGAGGTGCTGTGCGAGGTCTGGGGGATGATGCACAACGGCCTGGGCTGGTCATTCGAGGAGATCGGTTCCGTCTTTGAGCAGTGGAACAGCGACGAAGACAGCCCGCTGCGCGAGAACTTCCTTATCCAGATCGGGTCTGAGATATGCCGGCGGAAGGATCCCGACAATGACACCAAGTACGTCCTGTCGGATATCCGAGACAAGGTGGTGCAGGATGTCTGCGGGGAGGAAGGCACCGGCACATGGACGGTCGAGGAAGCAGCGCGGCTGCACGTCTCTGCGCCGAGTATCGCAGTGTCGCACATGATCCGCGTGCAATCGGCGTACGCCAAGGAACGCGAGGCTGCTGCGAGAGCTTTCAAGAATGCAAACGACGGTGCCCCGGCGCCGCAGGATGTGATGAAGCCGGCGGCGCAGACGGTCGATGGCAAAGTGAAGGCGGTGCGGGAGTTGCGCGACGCAACGTATGCGTGCTTCTTGCTGTGCTACATCCAGGGGATGCACATCATTACAGCAGCGGACGCTGAGCACAAGTGGAACTTGGACTACTCCAACATCATGCAGCTGTGGCGCGGAGGGTGTATCATCCAGTCTGACGCGATTGTCGACATGTTCGATGGCATTTGGAAGAGCGGCAATGTGGACAAGAGTAATCTGCTTGCGCATCCCACGATTGCGAAGGAGCTGAGCGGACTGATGGCGCCGTTGAAAGAGCTGGTGCTCAACTCGTTGAGGATGGATGCGTTCGTGCCGGCGCTGAGTGCGACTTTGGAGTATTTGAAGTATTCGGTCTCAACAGATTTGCCGACTAGCTTCCAGGAGGCGGAGCTGGATTTCTTCGGGCATCACTATTATGACAAGAAGAGCGAGCCGGCAGGGGAGCCGGTGGTGGGCAAGCATCACTTCGAGTGGAGGCCGGCGAGAGGGATTCGTGATGCTGAGTAGGCGGAACAGATCGAAATGTTGGTGGTGGAGATGGCGAGAAGTCAATAGCGCTGATATTTCCGTTCGCGAGTCAACACGATCCAAGGTTGAACAGGCTGAAGGAGGTTGTCCTCATTGGCGTGCTACGCGCGGTGGTAGTGCCATCTCTTGGTTGAGCAACTGCCTGAGAGAGGAACTCTTTCAGCGACGATTTGCCGTACACTGTCTCGTGTCGATGCTGACGCGGAGCGAGGAAAGCCGTGAAAGCCGTGATGGTCTTTGGTGTGGAAGGTGAAGTAGTCTGATATGGCGTGTCCCTGCGAATTTCCAGGTCGTCGATCCCCTGGCGGCCCCTGGAGCCCTGGCGCGTTCCAACGGCCGCTAGCCGAGCTCGAGTGCGCGCATGTGCCTGGAAACACCAACAAATATTCCTTCAAGACCCTGACTGACATCTACAATGTTCACCGCCGCATCTGCGCGCCTCACCGTCACACCACAACTGCGGCGCTCGATCATACATCCTATACCCTTCCGCTTGAGCCCATGAGTCGATAACACTTCTACATGTCCTCTCCCTTTCTCTCGCATGCCAACATCCATGGCCTCCTCCGCAATGTCTTGCGACTCGCCGTGCCCATCGCGGCCCTGCTAACCATCTATCTCTATCTCTATCCCTTCTTCCTCACCTGCGGCTTCCCACTCAGCGGAACAAAACCACAAGATGGCCACCTCGGCGCCTGGATCGAGACCATCAAACTCCACCTCCCCGGCACCGCCCACGACAGCCGTCCCACAACAGCCCTAGCCCCCTTCCGCCTCCTCGCCCTCGGCGACCCGCAGATCGAAGGCGACACCTCGATTCCAAACTACTACCAGCCCACCTCTTTCCCACACCTCCACTCCTTCCTCGAGCGCCTCGTCGCCCGCTCTGACGACCACCCGACCTTCCACAGCAGCACGAAACAAGCCTTCCACGACCTCGTCGACTTCTACTTCGACGACATCCCCGCCACCCTCGAGAGCACCCGCAAGCGCATCGACCTCTTCGGCAACGACTTCTACCTCGCCCACATGTACCGCACCCTCAACTGGTGGACCGTGCCCACCCACGTCTCTGTGCTGGGCGACCTCGTCGGCAGCCAGTGGATCTCGGACGACGAGTTCGCGCGCCGCGGCGATCGCTTCTGGCAGCGCGCTTTTGCCGGCGGCGAGCGCGTGCCCGACGATGTCGCTGGCAAGCCCGCCGAGACGTACGATACCGCGGGCGACCTAGGTACGACGCTGTACAACGCGACCTGGCAGCGGCGCATCCTCAACGTCGCTGGGAACCATGATATTGGCTACGCTGGCGATCTTACGACGGAGCGCATGGCACGATTCGAGCGCGTGTATGGCAAAGTGAACTACGAGCTGCGGTTCGAGCTGCCTGCAGCTGTGCTCTCGACCGCTGCGGCGGCGACCATACTGAACGAGACTGCGCCGGACGAAGCGACCCATCCCGACAGGCTCACGCCTGAGCTGCGCATCGTGGTGCTCAACGACATGAACCTCGACACGCCGGTGGCGAACATCGACTTGCAGGACCAGACATACGCGTTCGTCAACGATGTGATCAACACAGCGTCCGCGGTCGAGTACACGGGCCATTTCACGGTCGTGCTGACGCACGTGCCGCTGTACAAGGCTGAGGGGATCTGTGTGGACGCGCCATTCTTCTCGTTTCATGACGATGGAACTCTGAAGGAGCAGAACCAGCTGTCTGCCGACGCGTCGAGGGGTTTTGTTGAGGGCATATTTGGGCTTAGCGGGGACGCTGGCGCCGTGGCTGGTGGTCTGGGAAGGAGAGGCGTGGTGCTCAACGGCCATGATCATGAGGGGTGCGATACATATCATTTCATCAATCAGTCTGCACTGCTGGCACCGCCTGAGAAACCCGAGTCTGACGTGCTCGATCTCGCGGAGGAGGCGAAATCCGACTTGCTCGACATCCCCGAGGAGCGCAAGCGCGAATGGCAGGCCACGACGTGGCGCAACGCGACACAGCAAGGCATCGTTGGCGTATCCTCGCTGCCGGGCGTGAGGGAGATCACAGTGAGGAGCATGATGGGCGACTATGGCGGGAACGCAGGCCTGCTCAGCGCATGGTTCGACGAGGAGACGTGGGAGTGGCGCTTTGAGTATGCCACTTGTGCGCTGGGCACGCAGCATCTGTGGTGGGCGGTGCATATCACGGACTTGATCATCGCGGTGCTGCTGGCTGTGTATGCCGTGTCTGCGCTGGTGCTGAGTACGGGAAAGCGCACCGTGAAGGCGATGGAAAGTGTAAATACGAACGGGAAAGCGAGCGAGAAGGTGAATGGAAGCACAAATGGGGAAGCCAAGAAGGACTCATGAGAGCATTTGTTTCGAGCCGGCAGCACTTTTGGATTTCGCATAAGCATAGGCTGGGAGTTTTGTTGAAGCAGATGGCATACTCTAGAGCACACATCATTTTGTTACAATCACAGACGAGATTGGACCTTGGTTGGGCGTTCTCGAACAGTGGTGGACCTGCACCCGGCAAGGTGGTGCTGACGGACGGGTGATACTACTTTTGAGAGCATAGACTGCGGGTCAGTGGCCTCGCCTCTCTCCTTCCTCCAATGGTTTACGTGCGGGAGGCTTTGCTTGCGTGTGGTGCTTGCACACAGAGCTGGGTTTGAGCTGGGTTTATATCCTCTCCTGGCAGGCCCTCGGATTTCCAAATCGAACAGTGTCAATGGGAAAATCGTCTTTGTTACGGCCGTCTGCTTCCGCATGTGTGGTTCTCAGATCTGGCCGGGAGTATTGGGGTCAGCCAGGAGACCCGTGTGAATACCAGACCTACGTACATACACTGGTTTCCCTAGGGTTTCAGACACCGCCTCCTGAGTGTGCTGGAAAACGCATACCGACCAGACACGGATTCCCACAAGCTGGTCATGGCAGTTACGTCCGTTTCTCGATGATGTCGTCAAATATCGCTAGCGAGTGCCGTGACATCTCTGGAGAAAGTCCACTTGAGATTGAAGACCTAGGATGGGCGTTGAGACTTCGGGATCCTTGATGACTACACATATGAGACCAGGCTATCATACCTGTGCTTTGCTTCGACGGCTTCCTCAACAATCTTCATTGTTTGCGATGTACGTCGTATGGCGTGAGGAAGGCTCAGGAAGCTACGATGGCAGCTGCCAAACATCCTCGCAAGGCAACCGCACCTGGACAAGAACAGCATCACTCGGCGACGAACATTGGCAAGGTCTTCTATGCTTTACTCCCGACCACACCATACTAAAGCGCATCTCTACTCTGGTCTACCATTCTCTAAGCCTCGGTACCTCTTGGTGTCTCACTCACTTGGTAGCGACGCACCCCACAGGGCGTTCTCTTTATTCGATCATTACCTACGAAAGGTTCCCCGTCTCATCTACCGTTCACCCATGGACACAAATTCCGCAGGCCCATTAGGCGGAGAGCCAGTTCTTGTACCGGCTGTCGACAACAATGGCACAGACAAGTTCACAACCTCCGAGACCGAGCGATCGGTACCTGGCGTGGAGGGCGACAACAATGCCGCAGACCAAATCGCGTCGGCCCCCACCAACTACGAAGATGCTTTTTACGAGAACGAAATACAAGGTGAACCGGTCCTGCCTCAGGATCCACCCAAACCCGACAATGACCAAGACGAGCCAGGCCGCCACGAGACCTGTGCGATATGTTTAGTAGGCTTCCCCACCACAGAACTTGCCCAAATGGTCAATTGCGAACACTAGCACTGCCATCAATGCCTCGTCGGGCAGTTCACAAGCTTTGCCGACAACCCTCACCCGCAAACCGCACCGCGATGCTGCAACAATACAACGATCCGAACCGAAGAACATTGGCATATCCTTGAGGATGAAGACCCAAGGCTACTGCTCAGAATCCAGTTGCGCATGCTGGAGCTCGAGGAACATGCTCCGTTGTACTGTCATAATCCGGCATGTGCTCGGTTCATACCGCCAAACGCTATCACAAACGACTCTGGACGATGTCTGGGTTGTCCTGAAAGAACATGCGCCATATGCAGAAGTCGGGTGCACACTGGACCATGTGCTCTCGCGCACACACCATCGGACATCGAGGAGCTTGCGGCGCAAGAGGGCTGGCAGAAATGTCCTACTTGTGGGATGATATGCGAGCTGATGGATGGGTGCCCCCATGTAGGCAAGTGAACCCACGCAACCCTAAAGCTGCTGCTTTTGTACTCTATCACCCACATTTGTACTTCTTTCTTGCACAGTATATTAATCGTTGCGTAGTGTGTCTTGAGTGTCGAAACGAATTCTGCTTCACCTGCGGTGTTTTCTAGGGAGATTGTCAGTGCAGGCTTCGAATTTTACACCAGCTCCGCCTATTCCAGCCTGGCTACATACCATTGAATGCACGCCCTCCTCGCGTGGGAAGTGCTGCCTGGGCAGATGCGTTGTTTCGCAGAGCGAACATCGAACGCACTCACGACAACACGCTTCTGGGATTGGCAGAGATGTAACGAAGACTGATGGAGCGAAGGGGGATGACCGATCGTATGATCGCGGACTGGCTGGAGCATGCGGTTCTTGACGAAGACCTGCAGCCTGGTCACAACGCGCTCGCTCGGCCACATCGACAAACACCACATCCCGGAGACCTGATGCAGCCGAACATCAATCTGCCTGTTCCTTTCGATAGCAGAATCCTTGAAGTACTCAGGTAGACCGCGGATTTGAACAGTAGCGCCCCTACGTGGTCTGCGCGACAGTTTCAGCCTCTCGATGACTCTTCATCACCACCCTACTCCCCAGGGCCGCTCTTCCCGGCTCTCCCACCCCGCCCGGTCCTGCCATCGCTCCCGCCGCCACAGTATCCAAGAAGCATATATGAACCGAGATCTCTCAGGAGACCACATGTCACCAGCGTTGGCGGGCATGTAGTGGGGCCAATATGGGATGTCGAATTACCTCCAGGAAATGGCAACGGCCAAGTAAATACGTCTCCTGGCCACACAGCGCATGCCGGGACCGTTCAACCTGACAGCCCACCTGTTGCTGCCTTGAGTTCTGCACTGGATCGACCTGAGAACCTTGTCTTCTGTGCTCATCCGAGATGGGAAGGTGTTCGGGCTGAGGCGGGGCGCGAGTGTGATCTGTGTATGGAGAAAAGGCCGGCTGATTGGGTGTGTATGGATTGTCCATTCGCGCTGTGCCATGGATGTCGCGAAGATCTTTGAGAGTACGAGGAGAGCCCTTGACATTGGCAAAGCATAAAATCACGAGAATGACACTGAGGACGTGTCTTGTAACAATGGCAGGCTTAGATGGTTGACGCAATGCTGAATCAGGAACCCTCTTGCACGTCTACACGCGACGACGGGCCAGACCTTGAAATTGATCCGATAGAGTTTGCCCAATATAACTGGACACGGGGTCACTTGGACCTGATGGAGCTCTGGCATAGCGAACAAGCGTTAGTAGCGCATGTCAGATATTGATACTTGTCACCATGTTACTTCTCGGCTTGACTGCAGCCACCCATACACAGTTTGCGCAGCAGTTTCTAGTGAAAAGTATACCTAGGTAACCATCTGCGACTATCTTCAAAAGCCGCTGGCGTGTGAGACTATCATGCAGGAGTCTTCAGTCGATACGTACTTTCTTGTTGGTGTAGTCTTCATATATAGTCTAGGATCTATCCACTACAGCCTCCCGGGTGTATGATAACTCAAGAAAGAACCGCAAAAAGTCCCTTGCCTCCTCGTCGGGGTGTGTTCGCCAGCCCTCTTCTGACAGCCACCACTCCGCCTCCTCAAGATTTTCCATTTGCCGACCCGCCATTGATTTTCCCAGCCTTGGAACCTTTGACGTGAGTGATACATCTATGCAATGCCAAAACCAAAAGTAACTCGCACGCACAAAGGAACAAAAAGGGAAACAAGACATGAGACGGAATCATCCGCATCGAACACGTTTGACTGCATTTCCCCAGTTTACATGGCAATACGATGAGTCTGAACACAGACTGCGATGGTGGTTAATGGTGGTTACTAGTTGCTAGTAGTTATGGGTGGAGGGCATAGGGGCTAGCTCGGCTCTCGAACCATACCCAAGTGACTATAACACAAACGCTGTCATCCCACAGTTATACTTGGACCCAACCACCTCCGAATTAGTCACACTTTGGGACGGTGCACTTCGGCTCAAACCGTGAACTGATCAGGTTGGACAGTATCATGAATTAATTTGCGATCGAACGCCCTGCCTATGACCTGCCAGTGGATCGTGTGTTACTACTGTTGCCACGCTAGTCTTCCTAGAATTTGCCGCCCTGTTCTCCCTTTATCCCCTTGGCTCCGTCTTGTGCAGTCTATACACAAAATGCCAAATACACAAAAGGGCTATGCCCTGAAACACATCACCTAACATCTCTTCTCAGACGGCCATTCCTGTAGCCGTATTCCATCATCATGTTCTGCAGACGTCCCAACAGGAGTGTCGCTGGGGCTGACGTGACCATCCACGTCCGCGCCTCGTCGTTGAGAGGTCGGGCAGTCAGCCTGTTCCGAGTTAGGCTCCTATGCCACCCTCGCTACAGGCTGCTGCTTTCCTCGTCTCCCGAGAAGAGTGGCACCGTCGAGGTTTAGTTCAAAGGCACCCTTGGCACGGTTGCGCTCCTTGACCTGCTGCCTTGCAGCTGCGGTGATGGTTGCCGAGTGTTGTCCGTAGCCCTTCTGCTCAGCCGCGCGTTGCTGTCTCTCGCGCTCGCGACCGCGCTGCTCGGTGCCGCTGATATTGGCTTTGCGCATGCTTTGTTCGATGGCTTGCGTGCCATTTCCGTCGATCTTGTACTCGCCGGCGTCCTCCATTTCCTCATCCTCTTCGTCTTCATTCAGACCCGCCAACTTGGACAGACCAGCCTTGGTGCCAATTTGCTTGCGGCGCTTAGCCTCCTCCTCCTGACGATGCACCGCATAAGTGACATCAAAGACCTCGCGCAGGTTGACGGCACCAGGGGAGCGGAAGTCGTGGCGCTTGTCGCCATCCTGGAATTTGGCAGCGTCGAACGCACGTAACTTGCCGTCCTTGGAGATGCCAGGCTTCTTCTCGATGGCAGGAGTGACGCTCGCATTGGTCCAGGGGTGGTTGAGGAACTCGGTGATGGTGTATCGCTTGTCGGGGTCGACAGCCAGGGTGTGTGTAATCAAATCCTTAGCCGAATCGGATATCTCATCCCACCACGGTGAGAGGAAAGTGTACTGGCCCTTCGCAACCTTCTCGGTGAGCACCTCTATGCTCTCATCGTAGAACGGTGGGAAGCCGCAAAGCAATGTGTATAGAACGCAGCCAAGCGCCCACATGTCGACGGACTTCGAATAGCGCTCATCTTTGACGATCTCGGGTGCGGTATAACCCACGGTGCCGCATGGAGTCATGGTCTGGGTGTCCCACACGACCTTGGACAGCCCAAAGTCTGCGATCTTGATTCGACCAATGCCGCCTGCGCCGACTCCCTTGACATATTCACCTTCGTCGACCTTATCCTCGTCACCAGGCTGCTTCGGTTGCGGGTGTTTGGCGGGCATAAAGGGAATAGGCTCAAAGAGGATGTTCTCCGGCTTGATATCACTATCACAGGCGTTAGCACATGTCTTCCTCCAACATCCACGTAGTCAGCAGGACGAGCCAAAAGCGCTACCAGGAGCTAAACGGCGGGCCCCAGTAGGCGCGGAACTAGCCTGATGCGGCTATAGTCTGCGTTGCCGTGGTTCACGATGACATCACCCGCCATTGAGCCGTAGTGCGCAAGTATGACATCGTGCGCCTTTATCCGAAAATAGAACAGTAGGAATTGCACATACCGATGCACCACACCCTTTTCCTCGTGCAA
Organism: Plenodomus libanotidis; assembly: GCA_022609195.1. Lineage (NCBI taxonomy): Eukaryota > Fungi > Ascomycota > Dothideomycetes > Pleosporales > Leptosphaeriaceae > Plenodomus > Plenodomus libanotidis. Next base: position 118,973 of record JAGKQA010000054.1, read on the forward strand.
ATAGTGAAGGGCCTTGGCCACTTGTGTTATGACGTGACGTGACAGGTCCTCGCTGAAGTAAGTGAGCCGTACAATTTGGTGAAACAGTTCGCCACCTGGCGCAAGCTCCAGTATGATGTAATAGTGTTGCTTCGACTCGGAAAAGTCGATGAGCTTGATGATGTTTGGGTGATCAAGTTGCCGCATGATCTGGACCTCCTTGAGAATATTGGCTCGCTAAGAGACGGGGAAAGTCAGTAGGATTATTCGTGTAGACCCTGGTACCGCCGTCTCAAGACACACACTCGTGCGAGATGAGGAATGGAGATACCGCAAAAATCATGCCCAAACCCGAACAGAAACCCTAGAAGGAGAAAGATAAAATGTCGCACCTCTGCAGCTTTGGGAGCCTTCGGTTTGAAGTCCGGATGTAAATGTTTGTCCTAGATGAGTATACCTTGTTGGTACTGATATGGGGACCCAGCAGAAATCACGAAGAACGCCAGTAACGCCGAGGACATGAAAGGGAAGCCAAGCAAATCGTCGTTCGTTGGGATGAGAGAGCTTACCTGCATGCTGTTCATCTCAAACTTGCGAACAACCTTGATTGCGACTTCACCGGCTTGGCCCTCGAGGTCACGAGCACGGTAGACATTGGAGAATGCGCCATCGCCCATCTTCTCGATCAATTCCCAGCGATCCAAACCCTGGTACTTGGGAAACTTGCTGCGGCTCGCTGCCTCTTCCGCCACCAGCTTTGTGACGTCGTCCATCCTCGCCTTCTTGTTGCTGCCGCCGCCCTGCAGGTCCTGCTCGTTACGGTTCGCGGCGACGCCGTCTGCGCGGGCTGCTCGATTTACGTTTTCGCCGGGAGCGGTAGAATATGCGTCGGGCATGGCCTGCTGCGGTACTGGCACGCCACCATAACCGGGTTCCGAGTGAGCCATGGCCTTGGGCGCTGGGGCCGGGTGAGCCGGCGGCGGCGGACTGTCGGTCTTCTTCTGCGTGTCGTCGTTGTTGGCTCTGGCTTGTTTGCCTGGTTGACTGATTCAGCATGCAGTTGCGAGGAACGAAGTGGAAAATGAGTGCATGGATTGTTAGGTCTGTTGAATAGAAGACAGAATCCAACAATCCTGGTGATGATGCAATGGGTGGGTGACACAAAAGACGAGGCAGGCACCAGTGGACGTGGTCTGCCGCGAAGGTTCGAAGGAAGGCGGCCCGTAGCAGGCGCACCGTTGGTGCGTTGCGGGAGTGAGGTGGGAGAGCGTCAAGCGAGCGAGCAAGCAAGCCAGACCACAGGGGCATCGGACGAAGGGGAAGGTGGGTGGAAAGTGGAAAGGAGTCTTACCATGACGGATAAAGTTCTTGAGTTGTTGTATCGTAGACATTGTGAGGAATGCAGGATGATGTAAACCTTGGGAATTCAAGTGAATGGCTCACGGGACAATACCCAGAATTGCCTTCACTGCTGAAAGGCACGGGAGTCGAATTCAGTTGCTTTTGGCTGTGACGAGTATCGCAGTGCAGCTCTGGAAAGAAAGAAAGCCAGATGGACAGTTGCGATGGTCGTAGTCGCTATTTGCAATGCTTGGCCTGCGGTGGAGATTCAGGCAATGCAAAGTGAAAATCAGGCCGAGTCTGGAAAGTCTAAATTCTGCGAGGGAGTGAAAAAACTGCCGAGACTGGAGAGCAAAGCGACTCTGATCTGTGTCGGTGGATGCACCCTTGAGCAGATGTTGAGATGTGATTTGACGTGCTGCGCAAGGAGATGGAAGGAAGGGGACGGGGAGGGGGAGGGTTTGGCAGGTCGAAGGGGGATGATGTCGATTGGTGACGTTGGTGCTTGGTAAGAAAGGCTAGGCGTGTGTGTGTCGCTTTCGCTCGGAGGGGCGAGATCTTCTATCGTTGGTCGATAGGCGCGCGAGCGTATAGCAGTGGATGGCTGATCGCTCAGAGGCAACGCAGGCAAGACGGAGAGGATTGAGGAGATGCACAGATTGGTTGAACAAGAGCTTGCGGTCCGGTCGTGGTTGTTGTTGAGTGAAGAGACGGGAACAGGCGGCAGAGCTGGTGGTGACGGGGACAAGACTGGTGATATTAGACCAGACAAGGCTGGCAGGGCTGGCTAGGACGTTCCAAGTATGAGTGAGGTCGCCGATGAGGTAGTTGCACGTAAAGGTAGCACCTGGGCTGAGATTCCAAGGCACCAGAGGCTTTTTTCTTTGCTTGAGTTTGCGATGGTGCTGTGTCGGTGCCCAGGTCGCAGGTGGGACCAAGGCCAAGGATGAGAGAAGAGGCACGCAGCCACGCAGAGAACGGCTAGCGCCGCTGTGGCCTATGACGAAGGTGTCTGTTTTCTGTCGGGGCTCCACTGAGCAAGAGGGGGGGCTGCTTTGAGGAAGTGGTTTAACTGAGCTTGCGCTGGAATATACCGAGCAATGTTACTACGAACTGTGATTGATACCACCGTATAAGCCACAGTATATGTGTGATGGCACTCACTAGCTGCACGAGACACTTGGAACGGAAGGGAGTGGCAGGCCACCGTCGATCAGTAACCGCACTTCACCAGCTCATAGTGTTGCATTCCTGAACATCCAGCTTGATCCCCCGCAAGGATACGACCTACTTACTGTGGTAGTAGTCCCAAGTCGTTGATGTTGTGCTGTGCATCCAACACGTGGCCAAGCTGTCAGTGATAGGCGACCCGGTTGAATTCAAGAGTCAAGTTTGAAACGGCATGAGAAGTCGGGATAGATTGTTGGAAAGTCCATGGTGCCCTATGCGCACTGACACCTGTCAGACTTGCCCTAATGCGCGTCAAGTGTCTTTGATCGGCTGTACTGTCTGGATGACTCCAAGTGAAGTTATCGTAAGCTTCGTCAATTGCATGAGGTCTCCAGGGCAGGCATTGGATTGCTGTGTGCTGTGTGCAGACCCCAGTCTGATGCAACCTTCCCGCATAAGTGATGCAGCGAAAGTGGATCAACTAAATGACGTACGGAACATCGTCATGCCTGCTAGGGTCATCATCCTCATCCGTCCACGCTGCGCAGGCCAGATGTCTTTAATCAGTGTGAAAAGGAATGCTACAATATGAGAATTACTCTGTGTTTGTTGGGTTCGGCCCGATATACCAATCGTCTTCGAAGATTTACGAACGTTAGTACGAAGCTTTGGTAGGCAACGACAAGCAAGATATACCTGGCAGGCGCTTGAACATTCTTGGAAAGATCCTCCGTGGGAAAACAGGACCCTAAAATGCGAAAACCATGCACTCGGGTTTTTTGGCCAACGAACACGTTTCTGCTTCATGCCCAAATGATGATGAAACTACTTCTACTTCGTACCTGAACAGGACCATGAATCCGTAGAAGTCTAAAAATAAACATGACCAGTCTACAAAGTGGTGAGTTCCGTGAAGTAGATTATCCAGCTTGGTGTCAGAGGTGGGTATCGTATCTCACACGTGAATATTTACGGTCTTCGAATCGGCGGTCCTGCTAGGGTCCATCGTAACAAAGTACGATCGAATGTTTCAATAATTATAGTGAACAGACCAAGGACAACAATGCTGTGCTGGATGCGGTTTGTCTTGTTCTAAGTCTCATCGCGGTATCTCTGGGATATCTCGGGAGACAATGACGTCAGTTAGGATACGTGATAATGAGCTTAGATTCGAAGCAAAGTAATAACACAATTTGGCAGTGTGGTATTATAGGTGCTCAATACTGTGTACAGACCGTATAGAGCAGCAGATGCCTCGCGGCAGTCACGAAGCGGCGATGCCATCTGCCCGGTCCAATGGCGTGAGGGAGGTCGGCAAGTTCCATGTGGTCGACGGGGGGACCCCATGGTCCCCGACCCTCTACCCCACCAAAAAGATTGTCTCGATAAACGTCAACCACCACAAAACGTCGCATCGCTACCATCTCAGAACCTTCTGCAAGCCTCGTCGTACGAATATCCACTGCTGGGTTGGAGCCAAGAAAACTGTGCCGTGTCAGCTTGCTTCCTGTACTTCGTAAGCCAACCACCTCAGCTTCCTCAGAGTCCGCACGTGGACTGGTTGGCCATTCGTCGAGACCTGCCAGATCACGTCTGGATATTTCGCTGTGGCATATCTACTTGATTCAGATCTGGCTGGCCGTATATCGTTGCAGCTACTGCAGCTTCTGGTCCAGTCTTGGTCCAACTGTCTCACCTTCGAAGCATCCCCGCCCCGTTTTATCTCATCACCAGATTCATCGACAAGCAGACAGACACCATGACTTGGGATCACATCTCACAGCTGGCCGCCTCAGCTGGCCGCCTAGAAGCCCTATGCCAGGAATCTTCCACAACGCCTTGGAAGAGTCACCGACACTTCAACGGCCTCATATGACTGCTTGGGCTTGGATTTGACCGGCTCGAGAGCCCTGTTCAAGTCAAGGCTTGGCACGGCGAAAAGGAAGGTGCCAGTGGCATGGTGCAAATTGGACGAGCTGTCGTCAAGTGGCGCTGCGCTTGTCGCGCTTCGAGCTGTTGGGTAACTCAATACCGCTGCTACTGCCGCCAGGGCTTTCGACCCGCATTGGCAAACAACGTCCTGGGCGCATACTGTATAGCATTGCCATTCTCAGTGCTCACGGCTCCACTGTTGCTACCCGATGGGGGGAGACCCTAGATTAGGGCTGAAGCAAGAATCAAGCTTCAGCACAGAGCAGGTCGTGCTAGTCATCTCCCACCTCTGGCCAGCGGGTAGACCATGACCTTTATGTGCCACGCTCAGCGAACAACGGGGGCGTCTGTCGTTGGCATTCAATTGCTCGGACAGGCGGCATATGTGACCATGAGCTACAGGATCAGCACGGCGCCTCAGTGGGCTAATGGCGTGTCGACAGGGACACTCAGTAGCTGTCTAGCTCTCTCACGGAGTGCTGACGACATTGCAGCAGCGAAGAGTCACCTTGTCTCTCTACCTCTGGCCGAAGGCCTTGGCCTTGGCGTATCGTCCAATGTTGCAAAAGAGGTCGGGCCAAGAGTGCAGACGGCATAGGGCTCCAAACCAAATGCAGCACTGGAAGGAGGCCAAAACGACCAGACTTGCATCATGCTGGAGGGGATGACCCTTTCCCGGGCCAGGCTGCGCGCGTGCCTGTATCTGACTTCAGGGGCGAAACGTTCACGAATGCCGACTTCCCAGCGGAAGTGCGGTTGGACACATCTGGACCAAATGGCCTGATCCAATGAGTTTTCCTGCTTTGCTTCGCGTGTGGCTATTGAATGCAAGTGGTCATTTACGACAGGTCCAATGCGAAGCTGCTCTTCCGCCGTTCATAGCTGCTGGTGGCCTCAATGCTACCTTGTCACAACCAACTGCATGGTGACCGGCCAGCCGCAGCCGCAGCCACACTATCCGCCGACAATCTTACTTCCTTCATTTTCGTTGCCCATTTGTCCAACAGTTTCACATTTTGGTTTTGCGGGTTCCTTCTGCTCGTTCTGTTTCCTCGCGATGTCTGTCGAGAACATCGGTGCTTCCGCATGGGTTCTTACTGCTCACCATCGACGAGACAATGAATGCCATCGACCTGTTAATATCAAATGGGACCTGCTATTTCGCCCCGTGGGAACAGTCTTCGGACAGCCTCATACCGTGTGGGAACGCTGCGAACGGAGTCTATGCATGTTGTCAAGCAACTGACTACTGTCTTGAGTATGGGGTGTGTTTCAACTACACGTGTAAGTAGTCCAACAGTCTGCCTACAGACAGCAGAGTTTCAGAACATCGATAGACGGTATCCTAAGTTGTGAGGAACCTGCTACAGACTAGACCTTCATGCTGACGCGTATAGACGGCACGACGTATGTCTCCGGATGTACTGACCCCGATTTCACGGACCCAACCTGCCCGCCCAAAGACACATCGCACCAGCAGTTATTGGGCCTCGTCCAGTGCAAAGACTCAGAAGTGGCAAGCAACTCGGTTCTGTGGAGCGGCTGCCCCGGGCCAACGTCCAGGACGGAGCTTGGTGTGCCAGCACAGTGCTCTTGCAGTGGCACCACGAGCGGACTAATTGCGTGGCCCACGAGCCTCGCGGCAGTGGCAAGTCTCCCGAGCGCTACCGGCGAGACGATCTCGTACTACGACTATGCTACGGTCATCGGCAAAGCTCAATTTCCCGCAAGCACAGACTCAACGACTGCGGTTCCAAGCAGTGAAGTGCCAGCCAATACAACTCCGGCAGTGACCCCATCAGCCTCGCCGGTCGCTTCCAGCGCACCAGCCGCAGACACCCTATCCACAGGAACGAAAGCAGGCATCGGCATTGGCGCAGCAGCACTAGTCGTATGCTGCTTGGGCCTCGGCTTCGTCTACTACCTATGGCGCCGTCGAACGCGCAGACCACCAGTAGTAGCCCCGGGCTCGAACCCCATGACCAGCAGTTTTTCGCCTGACCCGTATCAAATGCCAAGTCCAGGCTTCGACCCCAGCGCCCTCCGTTGCCAGCAGCCGCCAAGCACAGGCTACAGCAACAGCTCCCTCGGCCCTCAGTACAACATGTACCACAGCTGGGGCGCAGGCTACAAATCCGAACTACCCGCCGAATTCCAGCATCTCCGCCAGCCGGCACCGCAGCTGGCCGAGCTGCCTGTACACAATGTCTACCCGAATGCCGTTCACACGAGTCCTGTCGAGGCGCCTGCGGACCCGCCGATGCAGCAGCAAGTCCACGTCATGCGCTCTGTTTCGTCGGTGTCGCCGAGTGATGCTGGCACGATTGATCCGCGCGCGTCGACGGCTATGTCGGATATCTCGAGTTTGTTCACGGCTGGGTCGCCGCCGCCGCAGGCTGGGGTGTGGGAGGGTGGGGTGGTGAGGGATGGTGCTGGGGCTGGGGCTGGGTTAACGCCTATTTTTGAGGGGCATGGGTGATTTTGTTGATAGCGTTGGATTATCTAAGATGGAGATATTGGGATAGTCATGTAGCGGTGCGTTTGTGTAATACTGATTGTCTTGGTGCGAATGCTACGACTAATGTCTCGCCTCAGCAGAGCCATTAATGGGCAGCTCTTCGGTCTGTTCAACTCTTCGACTCAATCTGTCACAGCCTCAGGAATCGCCTCCAGCCTCGTTCCCTCCCCGTACCTCTCGTCAGAGATCCGCTCACCAACCTCCCTCACGCCCAGCTCACCGACCTCTCTCGCACCACTAGCCAACAACTGCGGAGAAACCGCCCGCGGCGGTAGCGGCGACAACCCTCCCATCGCCGCGACATCCTCACCCACAGAAATCGGCGACACCGGCCCTACCTCCTCACTCCGCCGCTCCGCCTTATCACCACCATCAACCTCATCCGCCGGCAATTCCACTCGATGCACATGCCTCCCTTCCGCCGGTAATTCAGACTTGAACCCCCACGCCGCAACCCCCTCTCCATCAACATCAGTATCAGCCACACTCGCCCCAGTACTCACGCGCGCCTGTTCGGCATCGTCTCGTTCGCGCCGCCGCCGCCGCCACACAACTCCCGCAAACGCCATCCCCATCGCCGCAAGCCCTAAAGCCGCGGCACCAATCCCGATACCTGCTCGCGCGGCTTTCGACATTCCCGCCGCTGCTGCAGACGGAAATGTCGCAGGTATGCCGCTCGCCGCCGCCGGCACAATGAGCGTTGTGGCGTGGCCGTCGCGGCTGGCGGTTAGTGTCGTCATACTCACACTCGTCGTGGGCACGCGTCCGGGTGCGTAGCTGATGGCGCCGCCGGCGGCGACGGGCAGGCTGGCAATGAGCGCGAGGCTAGCGTCGGTCCAGAGAAGTGCGTTGGCTGGATCGGTGCACGTGCAGTGTGCGATAGGGGCCGCGAGCGCTGTGCGGGTGGTTGTTGAGTCGAGACAGGCGCTCCAGGGGAGTTCTTGAGCATGGGAGGGGGACTGAGGGGTATTGGGGCAGATGACTAGGGGGAGGAGATGTTGGTGGGATGGGCCCATTGGTGGGCAGAGGGGGGAGCGGTAGGGGAAGTCGGTGCAGCCTGCTAGGTAGGTTGTGTTGTCTGAGGGGGAGGTATTAGTCACGGCTTTTGGTCTAGAGTCTGGTGTTTGAGATGCAACTTGGTAGGCTTGAGCAGGGACTGAGAGACGCACAGAGCTCGTTCCAGCAGAAGCTATCGTCGAGGCAGAAGTCGCCTGCTTGGCAGCATTGGAAGACGGTTCCAAGTGCAATATTGCCGCAAGGGATGATGTTCTCTGAGGACACCTCGTCGGGCCCATGGTAGCAGGTTCCATCTGAAATCGAGGCGTTTGGCGCGCTCATGTTGTCAACTCGACATCGTAGGAAAGGCACAAGACTGACGATCACCAGGAGAAGAATTCCCAAGAATTGGGCGATGTCTCCAGATTGGGAATGGACTTGTAGGAAGAGGATACAGCCAACATGACTACTGCTACTACGTCCACTGTTCAGACCCCATCGGATATTCTGAAACGACCATACGAGAATACGACGACACGTTGTGCTCGTCGCACGATGCGGGCAACCGGCGGGAGAACAGGCTCGCGGGGCGGCGTGGTGACAGCCGAGGCCACGGCAGTGGGCGTCCGAGGACGGGCTATGTGGTGCACGTGAAGAGCTGGCTTTTGGTGCTGGATTATGGATTGTAGGTGGCACAAGTCGCAGGCGAGGTTATGGATGATGTGCGCGCCTTTTGAGCTATGCGGATGCAGGCCACCCCCCCCTCCCAAAAAAATGCGAGAGATCTTTGTTCTAGACTAACACAATGCTGACAGTTCCATAGCCGTCGCCACATACGCGGTGACCAAAACAGCGTTAAGCCCATAATGCACCTCCGCTCGAGCGATAGTTCTATCCACGAAGGTCAAGGGTACACTCTATCAGCATGGCACTGATAGCCCTCCTGTGAGGCTGTCACCAGATCCAGGGTCCACAAACGCAATGAACGTACACGGCTCCGGATCTGTCCTGATAAAGTAAGTCAATCGATCAACAGCGTATCTACAATCATCTCAAACCCGAGCTATTTATGGAGGACTGGCTTGAGGGCCATCTAGATGGCAACGCGGATGTTGGATCGTGCCGCATATCAGTGGTCCTGCAGGTGGTTCCCTGACCATCAGTATTGCATATTTTTCATAAGGGCTGGTGAGTATTGTGTCGTTTATCATTGAATGTGCTTCGGAGACTGGCTCCTGCCTCATTACGAGGCTGGCTATGGTGTTTTGAGGGTCTTCGACCAAATGTGCTGTAAGCAGGAGCGAGAGACGTGTTTACGGATGACTCCCATTGCTTCTCGATACGCTGGGAACGTCAACTCTACATGATTCATACATCAGAAAGACTCATACCCGCTTCTTGGTTTCTTGCACACTTACTGTAGAAAATGTGGGTAGAAGCGATAAATTCAGAGGTTCTAGCTACAGGCCCCTCAAGGGGGGCACCCACTGTTTATAGCTAGATCAAATCCTCTCATCAAACATCTTGGATCTGGCTGTTAGCTAGTTAGCTGACCTAAAGAGGTCAAAGCTCACAGTGATGACCAGTACGTATTTCAACACATACAGTCTTTCAGTACATACCATTCGAATCTAGACCCAAACACACAAGACGGACCCAATTCATATCATTTCAATTTTCGCACGGAGAGATCATTACCCAGTTTAGACCATAACCACTTTCTTTCACGGTTGGCTTCTGTCATAGCAGGCTATGTCACGAATTCATCTGGCTTTCCAGTCTTCCCGATCGAAGGAGTCAGGATGATTGGAGCAAAAGTCTTTCAAGTCCATCCCTGGGGCTGGAAGGCGAAGGAGGCTCGATGGGACAAGGAACACACTGCCTCGACGCGGTATCCGTTGTCGGATCTGGACCACACCATGCCTTCGTCTCACCTCCTCATAGTCGAAATTTTCGAGCTTCCCGTCGCGGCGGACCGCAGTGCGATTTTGCGAAGTCTCGCCGCAGGACTCACTCTCACTCCCAGCCAGTATCCTACTCTGGCTGGCATCTTGACCTCGGACGAGACCAGGGGCAGAATGTGTAAGTTGACTGATGGACCTCGGGACAAGGATCCATGAAGAGGGTATTTATTGACGCCAAATGATAGGTATCACGGCTCGGGCAGATGCAGCGGTTGACTTGCATGTCAAGAACCTGGAAGAGTTTCTGTCTTTCAATGACCTGAATCACAGACATTTTCCAATGTCAGCTCTCGAAAACCGACATGCTGCTGCCAAAGTCGATGACTGGTAGTGCAGGAAGCGAGTCTCCAATATCGGCTTTTCAGATCAATTTCATCACGGGTGGCCTGATACTAGGTGTCGGCATCCATCTCAAGTGCTCAGACGCTCTTGGGTGTGTCACTTTCCTTACGACATGGGCCGGAAGCTCACGAACCCGCGCGACTGGAGCTGGAGATCCCTTCAGCGAGATCCCTATCTGGAAACGGAACAGATCTCCACTCATTTGATCCGGATATGACCTTGTTCTTGTCGACTGGGACGATGGAAATAAAAAAAGAAAACTCGACCTCCAATTCTCAAATTTCAAAGCCTTAGCAGGCCCACCACGGCCTCTTTCAGCAGATACTTTGCAGATGCCCACTCTGGACAGGCGCATCTGGCACTTCTCGAATTCTAGTCTGCAAAGGCTGAAGGACGTCACTACTGACTCCGGTTTCTATATCGAGGTACGATGCAGTGATGGCTGTAGTCTGGAAGGCCATGACACGGACCAGAGCCTCTCTGCTCCACCCAGACCAGCACTACAATGCGACTTCGGTGCACGCCGTCACCGCACGGACCAGACTGGGACCTCTTTCTCCAGATGGATACCCTGAAAATGCCGTTATGCTGCCCCTAGTCGAGCATACTATCCGGGAGATTCTTGAAAACAACAGCTTTACTCGACTCTCAATTTCAATCAGGAAATCCATGAGCACAGTCTCGGCGGAGTACATCAAAGATTTGAGGCAATACGTAGCTACGCTGAAGGTCAGGAGGTGGATCCAACTTGACATGGAAAGTTCTCCCGGATTGCATGTTATTGACATGAGCTGACAAGACATCGGGCCGTATACCCATCATGACTTCGGCTTTGGAGTTCCCAAGGCGCTGCGACGAGCGGATTCAAGAATCCAAGAAATGGACGGATGTGTCCTCGTTTCACCCAAGCGAGATAGTCTGGTTGGAGGCGATGAGGGACTAGAGGTATGTGTGTGTCTAAACTCGAAGTATGCTGATCGATTGATGAATGATGAGTTGCTGGTCCAATATGCAGAGCCTCGTGTTTGAAATGAACACATTTGCTAGCGATTGATTGATGGACGATGAGTTGAAGCTGGAATGTGCAGAACCACGTATCTAGAACGGATACGTCTGTTAGCGAGAGAATCTTTGTCTATTCAGCACGTTGACTGGCGACTTTCTGCGACTTAAGAGGCATATTGTTCTCCAACTCTCTCACAGTAGCTTCTGTGCAGAAACAACACCTCCAGCCTCGGCATCGAAGACCTTCCTGCCCGCAAACCAAGTTTGCACTACGTTCGCCTCTAATAGCTTCTCCTTTTCCCATACCATATCCACCACCGCCAGGTCCGCCATCTTCCCCTTGTCGATTGTGCCCGTCACTCCTTCCATGAAACAGCTTCTCGCGCTTCCAGCACTGCCGGCAACCACGCTTTCACACAGTCCCAACGCAAATTGCGGGTTGACTATCTTCTTGTAGCTCGTGTCCCGCGCACTATGCCTCGTGGTAGCCACATAGCAGTTCTGCGGCAAGCTGTGCGGGGCCGTAGGCGCATCACTCCCCAGCGCGAGCGTTGCACCGCCATCAGCCATCTCGCGATATGCAAACGCCCGCTTGCACCTGTCCTCGCCCAGCAGCTTGGGCCACGCCTTCAGCACAGCCGGATCCGAATGGACTGGCTGCACACTCGCCGTGATGCCCAGCTTGCCAAGCCGTGCGGCATCCTCCGCTTTTGTCATCTCGAGGTGCTCGATTCTGGGCCTCAGCTCCGGCCTGCCTACCGCCTCAAATACCTCCACAGCGTTGTGGACAGCTTGATCGCCGATCGCGTGGATAGCAACCTGCAAGCCGGCCTCGCTCGCCTTTCGCACCGCAGGCGTCAGCATGGCCTTGCTCCACACGGGCTCCGTTTCGAGGCCGTTGTGTGTGTACGGCTCGCTCAGCGCGGCGGTGCATGCATCCACAATCCCGTCGCTGACGATCTTGATACCAACGAGCTTCAAGTTCGGGCTCGTAGTGGCGTTGTACTTCCGCGCCAGCTCGATGGCCTGGTCGATCTGCTGCGCAACATCATCCTCCTCCGCAGGCCGTAGAATCCAGTACGCGGCAATCCGAACAGGTAAGTCCGGCCGCTGCTCCCTCAACCAGAGTAGACTGTCCCACATATCCTGGTTCATTGCCATATCGATCATACCCACATAGCCCTCAGCACTATACGTGTCGACCGCCTTGCCCATCGCCGTCCCGCGCTCTTCGAGCGTGCTGATGCGCGCAACCCACGGCCAAATGATGGTGAACACAACCGCCTCCTCAAAGAAGCCCGTCGGCGTGCCGTCCTCATCACGGTGAATCGTCCCGCCTGGCGGATCCGGCATGGTGCCAATGCCGAGCCCAGCGTCGAGCTCGTCGATTCCCGCCTGGTTCGCCCACGTGGCGTGCAAGTCACGCGAGTCGATGAAGATGGACCGCCCGTGCGGATCTACATCGTCGAGCATGCTGTGGTGCACCGGGTTGGGCGTCATCACGCCGGGCGTCCACTTGGCGGCGAAGATGCGAGGGACCTCCGGGTGCGTGACGGCGTAGGCGCGGATCATGGTTCTCACATCCTCGAGGGTCTTGCACGGAGTTAGGTCAACCTTTTGGAGGGAGAGTCCGAGGAGGAGGAGGTGCAGGTGCCCGTCGAAGAAGCCGGGGAGGACGGTGCGGCCGCCGAGGTCGTGCACGACGGCGCCGTTGGCGCGGGCTTGTGTGATGATTTCATCATCGTCGCTGGGGTTGACGGAGGTGTTGATGTGCCTGATTTTGCCATCGGCGCTGATTAGGAGGCTGGTTGCGAAGGAGGCGCGCTGGGCGAGGCCGTGGGCGGAGTTTGGCTGGAAGACCTTGGCGTTCGTGAGGAGGGTCTCGGTGGCGGGCATGACGAGCATGGTGGAGATGCGTTCTTCACCCGACGAGTAGAGGCGGACTTATTGGACGATTTCCACGGGATGAAACTGGCCTGGTAATAGAGGATGCCGGGACTTTTCGCGATGAGCTTGCTATGTGGTCCGGACTCTCATATATGCCGCATACCATCGGCCTGCATTAGGCTATTAATCAGACCCCCGCAAGCGATAACGGACTTAAGTACGAGTAAACTTGTCGAAGTTGATGCTATCTACGCTATCTCACTCAGGCAGCAACTTTGAGGTCTTCGGGTGTTCAAATGAGCAAAGGAAAGGAGAGCAAGATTATCTGGCATCAAATAGCTCAAGCTGCCGGACGATGTCTCTGCGAGCCCGTACCTGGCTGCAGAGAGACCCACATTCTGATGCGGTCCCATTCTCATTGTCTCAAGTCAACCCCAGATTTCTAGCAACAAGGATGTTCTGCTGTAATGCTACTCCGTAAATAAGGTTGGCCGTCAGAACCACGGATTCAGAAACCGGACAGCGCCCGAAGGATCACCTACTCCTCCGGGACAAATTCCTTTGGGTCAAACACCAATATGATAACTAATTGTGGAATAACCAGTCTTGATATAAACACCACCGACTTAGTTCTCTCTGATAAAGTCGCTTGTTGCAGGCCTAGATGGCCTTATTTTGAAAGGGCACCGATTTTTAAATCTGCGGTCCTGGCTGTCAACTGTCAAACAAGCATGAAACTGAGGCAGCAGAGCCTCACTCAATATCTCCGCCAGCGCCTGTTACGGTAGTCCAGGTTGCAACAACTCGGCTGTGGCACACCCAATGCTCAGGGGTCATCGAGTTTCTCATTCTCGGTGTTGTTCCATTGAAGTATTTATACACCATGCTAAAGGCAGTGTTCGTCTGATCACGTTTCGATCTTCGTCTTCCGCAGGTATGATTAAGCTGATGATCTGCTGATTTACTGGTTGTCATCCCGTGGACTGTGCACTTCCATTTTCGTTTGTTTGTTTGTTCGCCTTGGACACTCAATTTCTACTCAAAGTGCTGGACATTCTTTCAATTAATTTTTATAGCTTCAAGATGCTTTTCCAAGCCGTATTCGTGCTGGCCTCGGCCTCACTCGTCTTCTCTTCTCCGCTCGCTCTTGAGCCTCGGACAGATGCAACAAACATCGTGTGCACCGACGCTAACGCGTATGTTCCAATTCCGGATCACTTTTTGAGAGCCACCCAGACAAGCCGCAAGATGCACTAACAAACCCACAGAAACATCGATGAACACAACAAGAACGTTGCCCTCCTCCAGATCTGCGGTGGCATCGCCGGCACCATCCAGAAATGCGGGGGCTCTCCCACATCGACGACCGGACAGTCGGGAGATGCAAAGTTCACGTTGACGCCTACAGATGCGGGAGCTACTATCAATATTTCCAAGGGGCGGTGGGAGCAATGCATCAAGTCGGCAGAGGCGACATGTTCTGGTGGGCAGGCTTATACGGCAACTTGCCCATTGGGTGCGTCGACTGGAGATGTCAACTTTGAGTTGACCAAGCAGTAAAAATGATACCCATGATTTGGGACGGATAATTCATCTACGATTTCACGGATACCTGTGTTTCTGCTTTCTTAGCAGCCCGTGCCGTGGGCAGCTCTCCTCCGGAGGAAGGGGTATGGCTGTATCATGATACTGGTGGTTATTGTTCGACATTATGGTCTGCCGTAGTGATTGTGCAACCTATGGAGAAACCATTTCGAATGAGAATGGAAGTTCACGGCGCAAACACTACTGCCACCCAAACTTCCCAAGCATGGCTGCGATCTGCATCCAGGCTCCCGTAAATCGCAGGCGAAGTATTGAGACACAACAGAAGGTGCACCGCCTGGCTGGCTTGAAGCACGATAATACGAGATGATCGCTTCACACAGTGAAGCACACAGTGAAGGTATTATTCATTATCTTGAAGTCTTCCACGCACACACCCGTCTCTGCTGAGTCAACTCGACGGCCAAGTACACACGCGATATCTCTGCCCATCTGGCCGTAGCAGGGGGTATCAAAATTAGGACTGTTCCTGTGTCCCAGGCCTATCGTCTCTGCTGCCCAACCTTCTTGTCTAATTTTCCCTCACCTCATACATTCTCGTAACAAGAATCCCCTGCCCATTGTTGGGCACCTCCGGAGACCGCGATGGTCTGGCCGGCACAAATGCCGACGACGACGCCGTCGCGTGAGTTACGCCAGTCCGGTCCGCAGGACCGGATAGATCCCGCGAGAAGTTTGTCGGCGCAACCGACTCCTGTGAAGAATGTTCCATACTCGTCTTCAAGCTTACCGCCGAAGCCTGGTACTGCAGCTCGCGCGGCGAGCCGACGATGAGCTCCTGAGACGCAGTCCTCTGTATCCCGCGTTGACTTCTTTTTGTGCCTTGCGATAAGCTGTCAAGTCGGTAGCTTTTCTTGCCGCTGACCGGGATACCGTCGCCGGTTGCGTATGCGTTGCCGCTTTTGTTGGCGGTGGGGCGGGTTCTGTCAATGTGCCCTTTGATGAGGGGGTAGATGAAGGGGAGGTTGGTAAGGACGAAGGAGACGAAAGATTCGCGGACGGACCAGAATCCTGATTGTGCGGGATCTGAGTCGCCAACCTAGCACACATGGGATGTTAGGGTCGGTGGACAGGATCTGCTATGTTCAAGTGTTCTGGTTGAGTTTGTCGTGAGCTGACTTACAGTGAGAATGCTGACGCATCGCAGTATGCCGAAGATTAGCTCGACGAAGCCACCGCTAAACAGTAATATGATGCTAGCCTTCTTCTTCCACGGCAACTGTGCTGTCCATATCATCTATCGATTTGACTGTCAGATTGTATTGTTCGAGACGGATTTGTTGAAGTCACTCCAGCCAAGAACTCATCCTGTACTTACCGGAATCGGAATCATCATCAAGTAAATATCCGTGACAGTGTTCATGGCCATAACATAGACGGTCTGGAGCACTGATACAGCAGGCATGCAATGATCTGAACACGAAATATGTCAGCGAATATCCACAAAGACATTCTCTGAGAAACTTACTGCCTGGACTCGGATTTATCTGCCATTGATGATCGAATGGGACGCATTTGAAGACGGCCACCGCCACACATGACATGAATGTCACCGGTATCATCCAGGCCCCTATCACGACGAGCCGGTATCTACTCGCCACGCCGTCCCTGCAAACAAGGTGTCAGCTACTTTCCCAGGACGATTCCATGATATTGTTGGCAGATAGTCGCGCATACTCACGTTAGACGAGCATAGTAGACCACCCAGCAGCCCTTCAGCAGCCAGAGCAGCGTCGCATAGAGCAGCAGTCCGGTGACGTGTGTTTTGGAGCCGTTGACTCTTAATGTGTGTTCAACCGAGTTCGGGTCTAGAGCTTCTCGTTCCGCGTCCGTCATGCCGTTGTTGGCGAACCCTTGCCAATATGCTACGACCATGTACGCCATTACCGACTCCGCCGTGTATGCCAGCTGGGAAGGAATCTCGTCAGTATACACACGGAAAGAAATAGAAGGGCTGGAAGGAGGTTGTCCTTACAGTTGCCAAAAACATCAACGTATCATCCCACGCAAGACTGCCCCAGCCCGTCTTCGAGACTCTTGCGTAGTACCGAAGCCCAAGCACAACATACGCAGTGCCTTGAAGGCCCCATACTTCCTTGATGAAATTGGCCGCTTCTGCGGCAGACATGACGCAAAGTGGAATCAAAGCAGAACAGAACGAGAAAGACAGATGACGATGCAAAATTGTTGAAGTGGGATGGAGAGCAATGCTCTTTTTGATGATCGCAACGGTATTATGATATTGAAACACATATCAAAGGGGCTCTAGAATGCCTGGCTATGCGAAAGCTTAGCAGCCTAACGAAGAAGATTACCTGAGCCCTGAACAATTAGCCATGAGGGCTCAATTACTCAGAGCTCTCCCAGCTACCCACACTTTCTCCAAACTCTCCTATGTCGATCCACAGCTCTGGAGGGCAGAAAGCTGCTGCGCATTCGGCATTGCCACCTCGCTCGTGAAAATAGCTGAAAAAGTCCTTTCGTCCGGCGTGAAGAGACTTCGGGACGGCCTGTCCGGACGCAACATGCTTACTCGTAGAGCCTGAGCTTCTCGTATACTGGTCCAGCGTTATCACAACGCTTCAGCATGGTTGATAGGGGCCGTTGCGCCTTCCCTGCGTGAGCATTACCAGGCGAAGCATATCGGTACTATTTCAGTTGGTGGAGGAGGAGTGGGTCAACTACATCTACCATGTGAGTAGCCCAACATCCCCGACGGCTCCTGAAGCACCAGGTCACAACAGAGCGGGGCCGATGGTGAGGATCAACAAGATGGAAAGCCTATGCAACGGTAGTTCTGCTGTCTGGGGTTGTGGAGGTGGATTTTGTGGAAGCTGATGTACGTAATTCGTGGATTTTGAACGGGATTAACGCGACTTATCCCGTTATTAACATGACTCTTCGACTCACATGGAAGTGGATGTTTTTATGGACAAACGTACCACTTTGGGCCGGGTTCTGTTTCCGACGAAGCCATACTGGAGTCTCGGCAGCGACTTTTTTTGAATTGCCGTTGTTGTGAGATTTTCAACAGGATTTTTGACAGATCAGAATAACCGATGTGTCATTTAATAGGTACGGATTCCGATCTAGATACTCCGATTCAATGGGGAACGTGGACCCTGTGTGCCCGGTTGGACACTGAGGCCCAGAGGTTGGTATCAAGAAAAGCACCACAACAATAGGAACACAGCAATAGGATTGGTGATGATGATAGTCATGAACGCGCACGAAGACATGCGAACCAGGTCGGGGATTCAACGCACTCATAAGGGGATTACCCACTTCCCAGGCCATTCGGGCCTGATTGCGATATCTTCACCAAGCAGTAATCTCAAGCATCCAACAGACGTCGAAAACCGGCCTGAAACTTGGATGCCAATGCGAAGATCTCTGTGTCCTGACTCTCACCCATCCTCGCAAAGCGCCCGAGTGGAGTTCCGGACGTTGGTGTCAGCTAAAGTGGAGCCATAGCTTGTTTCTGCAAGGGGGCTTTGACTTTTGGGGATTGCTGATGTCTCGGACCATCTGTAATTTGTACGGAGAATGTGACATGGAACTTGTTGGACTATGCAGCAGGCTCTCAGGCTGTCTGGTCCGCGAGAAGGAAATAGGGGTGCTTTCGAGGAATGACTGACTTTCGCAGCTCGTAGTGGTTTGTTATATCATATAGACGAAAGCCTGAGAACCTGAGGGATTTGAGGGACGAATTTCCAATGCTTGCCTCAGCTCGTGTGTTATACCACATATACTGTGTCCTCTATTGGCTATTGCTACTGTAAGCGAGCCTGCACGGCACCCGATAGAGCGGACGCGCGATCAGCGAAGTTTGTTGGTTATTGGTAATCTCCTTCAGTCCACGCATGTTGGACCACACAGCTAGAGAGTATCATGCCGTTAAGTGGGGGCAAGCATGACTATGATTATGGCACTTACCGGCTGTGGGCACGGTTGGGGTAGTGGGTACAGGTAAGACCACTTCTTGTCGTCGCCACAAGCCTTGGCTGTAGCTACTATTAATACTTATCTATGCCTATAGCCTTCGGCTCTCACCTTCGCGGTAGACTTTGAGAAACTACGGTTACAGCGAACTTCTGATCAATTTCTCCCTGACACACGCCGCTGTGACAATAGCCACCCCTGACCCAAACTCGTACGCCGCGATCAATCTTGAAAGCACAGAACATGGGGTCCACGCAGCAGTCCTCCGAGGTCGATGTGTAAGATTTCCGATTTCACCCTTGACATGCGTTCAAAGCTAACAATCATGCCAGCTTGATCATCGGAGCCGGTCCGGCCGGGTAAGCTACACACGATGGCCTGTCATCTTCTGAGCGATGGCTTCTTCATACCGAGCTCACTTGTAGCTAATCAGCGTAAAGACTCATGGCGGCAGCATGGATGGCTCACTGCGGCGTGACGGCCCGTATTGTCGATAAGAGAAACTCCAAGATCTACTGCGGTCAAGCAGACGGTCTGCAGTGCCGGAGTTTGGAGATCTTTGACAGTCTTGGCTTTGCTGATCGCGTATGGAAGGAGGCGAATCATATGCTCGAGGTGAGTTTTCTCGGCGAGATCAGACACCGAGCTCGACAGTAACAGGGTTCTGACATGGCCTATAGATCTGCATGTGGGTAAGTGAACCATATCTGGCGATCATGCAGACGGATCCGGTGAACGGCCACAGCTCTCACCAAAACACCGCCCTGGCTGTGTCTTTGTACTGAATCCGTCTGCCTGGCGATGGAGGCGATGGAAAGTGTCAATGGCGTTGAGCATAAACTGACAAGTGTATAGAATCCTGGCTCCGATGGAATCATCCGTCGCTCCGACAGAATCCCAGACACGATCCCAGGCCTCTCCCGCTTCCAGCAAGTCGTCGTGCAACAAGGCCGCATCGAGCGCTTCTTCCTCGACAACATCAAGAAGCACTCCAAAGACACCCTCAAAGTCGAGCGCGGCGTGCTTCCCGAGTCCCTCACCATCGACGAGTCCCAAGTCAACGACCCCGCCGCCTATCCCGTCACCATCAAACTCCGCCACCTCACCGAGGAAGAATCCACGCCCGCACAGCAAGTCAGCGCCAGCAAAGTCCCCGACGGCATCTTCCGCAGCAACCTCATCCAAGACAGCGACGAGGACGCCATCCTCGCATCCAGCGCCTCGCGCGCAGGGACCGACGAGACCGTCCGCGCCAAGTACGTGATCGGCTGCGACGGCGCGCGCAGCTGGACGCGGCGCGCGCTCGGGTTCGACCTGCAGGGCGAGGCGACCGACTTCATCTGGGGCGTCATGGACATCATCCCCATCACGGACTTCCCGGACATCCGCATGCGCTGCGCGATCCACTCGGCCGAGTCGGGCAGTCTGATGGTGATCCCGCGCGAGAACAAGCTCGTGCGCCTGTACATCCAGCTCAAGGAGGTCACGCCCGACGCGTCGGGCCGCGCGGACAAGTCCAAGATCACGCCGGAGCTGATCTTTGGCGCGGCGCAAAAGATCCTGGCGCCGTATCGCTTGGAGTATGAGTACTGCGATTGGTGGACGGCGTACCAGATTGGCCAGCGGGTGGGGACGCAGTTTGCGGCGCATGATCGTGTGTTTTTGGCTGGTGATGCGGTGCACACGCACAGCCCTAAGGCGGGTCAGGGCATGAACGTTTCGATGCAGGATACGTTCAACCTGGGCTGGAAGGTCGCGCTTGTCGCCAAGGGCCTTGCGAAGCGGGAGATTCTTCCGACGTATGAGAGTGAGCGGCGCCAGGTCGCGCAGGACTTGATCGAGTTCGACCACAAATTCAGCAGGCTGTTTTCCGGCCGTCCTGCCAAGGATGTTCTAGACACGGAAGGCATCAGCATGGAGGAGTTCAAGAGCGCGTTCGAGAAGGGCAATCAATTTGCCTCCGGCCTGTCTGTGGACTACGGTGCGAGTGTCCTCGAGGCAAAGGACAGCAAGCAGCACCTCGCCACCGGCCTCCCCATCGGCATGCGCTTCAACAGCTTCAAGGTCCTGAACCAAGCCGACGCGCGGCCATGGCACTTGCAGGAGCGCCTCCCCGCCGATGGGCGCTTCCGAATTGTGCTCTTCGCGGGCGACATCCTCAACACGGAGCAGAAGGCGCGCGTACACGCCCTGTGCGCGTCCTTGGACAAGCCCACTAGCTTTCTGAGACGTGTTACTCCGAAGGATGCCAAGATTGACAGCGTTATCGAGCTTCTGACCATCCACTCGTCTGCTCGGACGGATACGGAGCTGCTGCGGGACTTTCCTGAGATCCTGCACCCGAACGATGAGCACACTGGCTGGGACTACAACAAGGTCTTTGTGGACGCGGAGAGCTTCCACGAGGGCTTCGCAGACGCGTACAAGAACTATGGCGTCGATAAGTCAAAGGGCTGTGTTGTTGCTGTGAGGCCGGATCAGTACGTGGGCTGGGTGGGTGACTTCGAGGACTTTGGCCAACTAGAGAAGTACTTCGAGGCGATACTTGTGCTGCCCGAGGCGTAAAAGCAGACGGGCGAGCTAGCAAATGTTGATCAACTCTCCCAGGCAGTGACTTTCGAGTTTGCGAAGTGCGATGCAATTTGATCCCGTGAAAAGTTACAGACGCTTTGCGCAGAGAATTGCCAGAAGTTACCGCCAGGAAAGCGCTGGGGATTTCCTAGGAAATCCCCAGGAAATCACCTCAGAAAATCGCCACGAGGTCTATTCCAGCTACATCAAGGAAATTCCAGGTGGTCCTTGGGACAGTCCTCGTACACGTATCGTACAGTCCGCAGTGGCCGTGCGTCAAAAGACGATCCACCAGCCGTCGCTTCATGTGACGCTGTTGATCTCGGGTCATGGCTTCTGGAACGACCAACCACTCGGTCTTGCCCAGGTGCCTTTCGTGGTTGTGTCGACTTTGAGCAACGCCACTTGTTGCACAGAAGAAGGCTCAGCGAATCCGGCATGAATCCGAGATCCGGGGACACCATCTTGCCTTAGAGTCCATAGACGGCGGAGTTCTCGCCAAGGATGCCTGCCCCTAGAGAGTCTGATTGGGGCTCTACTCATCCAACCCTATGATGCATTTCCGCCCTCAGCGAGACACACACATGAAGCTTGACAGGAACCGACTTGCAGTCAAGCAGCAGAGATTTCGAGATGGTGGACAGCTGTACCCCAGACCACTCTCCGACCTCATCGACAGAGGCCCTGATGGCGCCAATCTCAGTAGTAGACCTTGGTCTTGACGTGACAGTGTGGCCCATACATCTCTGTGACCTCCAACAGATCTTCCCTGATACAATGCCGTCTTTGCAACGCTGTGGAAGGCTAAGTGATTTTTGACCTCTCCTGTCTGCCCGATGATCCAGCAAAGTCAGCTGGAGACACACGAGGATACCATGCTCGGGCTTGAAGATCGTAATGACCGGCTGCCAAGTTGCCCTGATATTCTGCCGGGGATCCGTGGGTAGACAGGTACCATAGTAGAGGATGCCTGAGTCATGGTCGTCGTCGTGCTCAAGCCTCGACGGGTCCGGGAGATCGTCTCGCTAGCCGGGGACTGTTCGGGAGGGGAGTGGATGCACCTGGGCGCTTGCGTGCTTCAAGCTTGGCAGCATGACATCGTGAAATGAAAGATACTCCGAGATTTACTCAGACAATCAAGCGCTTGGAGCGGCAGACGTATCGATGTTTGCTCGATGCTCCTCACGGTGGCAGATGTGGTTGCTTCACGCTGCATATATCGTGGAGGAGAAAAGGCAAGAATGTTGACTATTGACGCGCCAGGTTGCACTGCAGTCAGCGACGACAGGGTCAAGGAACGTTCGGCAGATCTGCAGCTAGGCGCTGCCTGCATACTAAAGACTGAGTATACTTCAATGTTCTATAGCGCATGCATTAGCGACACCTTCAGGGCCTAGTGCGCTGCAAGTACCCCAAGCTCCGGCACCGTTTCCCCCGACACTGAACTAACTCGCGTTCTGTAGGTAGACGGCCAGCCTCGATGCAGGAAGAGCTCCACGATATACTGAGTACGACACGAAGCACTGACATTGTCGAACTCATGTGCAATCACATCAAAGCCTCCCTCCAATCTCCGACTCACCGACAGTACCACGAGTAAGCTGCCTCCTTGCGCCCTCGGGCTGCTTGGACGTTGGACGTGCATGTCCCTGGAGCAGCACCAGCGTCCAAAACAACATCTGGACGCCTGCATCGACAATCCTCAAATCCCAGAAACAGGACGAACCCAGCCAATGACGACGTGTTCTCCATAAATCCCTCCACACCTCCTGAACGATGCAACATCATCGGACGGGATCGAACATGGGCCAGATGCGTTTACTATACATCTGTGGACGCAGCGGTCGACATCTCGTGATAGCGGTCGGCCTCCCACTCCCGCATCGCCATGAGTCTGCAGAATTGCGTGCTGCAGATTACAGGGGCCACACGAACGACACAACACTGACGAACTGCAACTGCACGTTCCTCTGATTGCATTGCCCGCTTGTGCTGCGCGCGGTTTATGGATCGAGAGAACCCGGCCACGCACCCGCTGCTGTCGAGGAGGCCCGAGGCCAACATGGTTAAATATGGCACGTTTGCGCGTCTCTTCGGAGGAGGTGGAGGTGGTGCCAAGGAACCCGCCGTAGACAGCTCTTCTTGCTCCGCGGACCAGACACCTGCAGACCAGACAGCTGCTGCACAACCTGCGGCACAAAATCCACGGTCAAGGTGTATCCGCATCTCGTTAATCGTAATGTTCTCTTCCGGTCTTGTCTTGGCTGTTGGCCTCCTCGCTGGCTTGCTCACGAGGCGGGCCGGCGCGGATGATGGCGCGGGCAGCGACAATTCGACCACGTCCGCGAGGCCGAATATTGTCTTCATCATGACGGACGATCAGGACAAGCGGCTGGGTTCGACGGACTACATGACGGCCCTCCAGACTGAGCTCATTGCACAAGGCACCGAGTTCTCGAATCACTACACCACACAAGCTTTATGCTGTCCTGCAAGATCCTCCCTGTTCCGTGGCCAGCAGATCCACAACACAAATATCACGAATGTGATCAAGCCTGGCGGAACCTACAACAAGTGGACGCTCTCGGGCCAGGACCTGAACTACCTGCCGTACTGGCTCAACGACGCTGGGTACAAGACGGAGTGTAGGTCGAGGCCCAAAGCGGGAACCCAGCACGAATGCTGACTGTGTGCAGATATTGGCAAGATCATGAATGGCTATGGAATCTCAAACTATGCCACCAAGCCCAAGGGTTGGGACCATGTTGACGCACTCTGCGAGCCGTACATCGACGACTACAACGTCCCCGTGTGGTCCGCCAACGGCGACACGCCGCAGTACTACCCGGGCTTCCACCAGACCGACGTCCACCGGCTCAAGGTGCTCGACCGCCTGGACAACATCACAGCGCAGGCCGATCCCTTCTTCCTGATGATCACACCCTTCACGCCGCACGTCGCCTACGAGCAAGGCAACCCCTCGAGC
The DNA here is from genome assembly GCA_022609195.1 of Plenodomus libanotidis. Classification (NCBI taxonomy): domain Eukaryota; kingdom Fungi; phylum Ascomycota; class Dothideomycetes; order Pleosporales; family Leptosphaeriaceae; genus Plenodomus; species Plenodomus libanotidis. The sequence goes on from JAGKQA010000054.1 coordinate 143,211, forward strand.
AGACCCATCCCGCTCCAGCGCCACATGGACCAATTCCTCAACGAGACAGCGCCGCAGACGCCCAACTTCAACCCCTCGGATGAGATCCAGCAGGCCAGCAAGTCCGGCTGGGTGCAGTACCTGCTAGCGATGAACTCCTCTGCCATCGAATTCGCAGACTTCGTCTACCAGTCCCGCATCCAAGCCCTGCAAGGCGTCGACGAGATCATTGAAGACGTAGTCGCCAAGCTCGAAGAGAAAGGCATCATCGACAACACCTACATCATCTTCACCTCGGACAACGGCTACCACCTCGGCCAGCACCGCGTCCCCGGCGGCAAGTCCCTCTTCTACAACGAAGACACCAACATCCCCTTCGTCGTGCGCGGGCCCAACGTCCCCGTCGGCGCCAAGTCCACTCTCCCCAGCCTGCACCTCGACCTAGCCCCCACCTTCCTCGAAATCGCCGGCGTCGACCCGGCCGACTACCCGGTCTTCTTCGACGGGGAGTCCGTCCTCTCGCACTGGCACAACCCCACCACCAACACATTACCCGGCGCCGGCGAAGGCAACTCGCGCGAGTCGCTCAACATCGAGTACTGGGGACTCGTCGGCATTGAGGCGCCATCCGGCCCCCAGCTTGGCGGCAGCTACACCAACAACACGTACAAGACGATCCGCGTCGTCGGCGACGTGCAGAACTGGGCGTACGCGGTCTGGTGCAACGGCCAGACAGAACTCTACAACATCACGGCCGACCCGTACGAGATGACGAACCTCGCGCGCGGGGACACCATCAGCGCCGACCACCAGCGCGTCATCAACCGCCTGAACGCGCTGCTCATGGTGACGAAATCCTGCGAGCAGGACCGGTGCCGCGACCCGTGGGCGCAGCTCGTGCCGGACAACAGCACGGCGCCCGTGTCGCTGGTACAGGCGCTCGACGAGTCGTACGACGCCTTCTTTGAGGCGTTCGAGCAGGTCACGTTCTCGACGTGCATGGCGTTCCAGTGGACGCCGGCCGAGGAGCCGTATTTCCCGGCGCTGGACACGCTGCCGGGCGGCGGCTTGGGCCGCGCGTATCGGAACGAGACGATTAGCATTGCGGACTCGCCGGGGATTCGCACGGTGATTACGACGCCGAATTATTATGGCACGGCGGCGCAGCGGAATGCGACTTGGGCGGATTTGTTGGCGGTCGAGAGGGATTTGACGGCGCAGGAGATTGCGGATACTATTGGTGCTTGAGATACCCCGTTTATTAAGAGGTCTAGGTATTGGAATTTATCATGTTACTATGTGGGATTGACTTCTTTGCCGGCGCGATGTGATGTGTGAACGAGGCCTTTTGAGTAGCGCTGGTCAGTAAGGAAAGAAGGAGTTCGTTGAGTAGTATGTGAGTTATGGGCGGGTCTGAGGAATGAGAACCGCTACTTGACAGGCTGCCCGAGGTTTCAAAGAACTTTAGCAAATTATTTAGAAAGAAAAGGTCCGGCTACGACTGGTAGAGGTTCGGATAAGAAGCTACTTATCAAACATTTATATATAGATTCGTTGGACCCCTAGGTCAGACAATAGGATGAGTACTAACCCTTTAGTGCTTGGGCAGCTACCTATGCAGCATCATGTTTGGAGGCGAGGAATTCTAGGGATTTTGAACTAGCGTAATCTAAAATAATCCTCTTTAATGTCTCAAGGTGCCATCTCCGACGGGACTGCGCGGAGGAACAAAGGCCGGCAGATGGCTCCCATCGATAACAAGATCAAGTTCATTGAGTGGTTTCCCGGTGTGGGCATGTATACCTCCCACGAGGGTACAGACGACCAGGAGTGGATGGACGTCCTAAGCGATGTGCGAAGTCAACCGGGCTGTGACGCACTTGTACAATCTAGCGTTGAAAATAACTCCACAGTCATTGCTACTGATTCGTTGCTCTAAATAGTCATTCTGTTCAGGAGTTTGTGCTGATACATGGCTTGTAGAGTGGGTGAATGCCAAGTCCTGGGATAATTTCCGTGCAACAGACTGCTCAACGCAGTATTTCCACGGTCTGACGCAGCATGGACTGAGCAGCATGTTTGCGATGCGGCTCTTGGGTCTTCCCTGCAGGGTCATATATCCGACTGCCTCCAATGGAAATCCAGATGTGGAAGTGTACGAGGCCTGCACGGCGTACTTCTCCGCCACTCTTTCGGCTTCTGATGTCAAGGCCATTGAGTGGATCGACGCACCATTCGAAACTCCGCGCGATCGCCTAATAAACGTTTCTGAGCCCTTTAACGGAGCTTTGTCAAGAAGCCGCGGTTGGGCAGAGGGAGAGGTGACATACCGAGGCCAGGCTGCTCGATGCATGATTTACATTTTCAGATGGGAAGATAAGCAGGCGCAGAAGCGATACAATGATCAGGCGATGTGGCCTACTCTGACGCGAGACGGGCACAAGCTCTTGAAGGCAATGGACAGCTTCGTCTACGAATTAAAAGATCGAGGAATGCTGCGTTTCGAAAGTCAAGATTTCCTCTTGCATGTACCACAATTCTGCGTCAAACCTAGCGCTGCGGATAACTACCTTGTTGCCCATGCTCTGCAATGACTTACAATATCCTGGACTAGTTGCACATTTGGCATGTGTTGTACTACGGGCGTCAAGAAGTCCCGGAATACATGGTCACCAAACTGGGCATTGACCTGAACCGTGCGAAGATTTCAGGAAACGGGCAGCTCATCGAGGCACTCGTCGACTGTCACCAGCCAGACGCGAATGCTTGCAAGATGTTAAAAAGCCTTTTGGACCTTGAAGTCCATCCGAATGGCCCAGGTCCGGACTGAAGTCAAAGCCACCTAAGTGTTGCCCTCAGGAAAGGGAACTTGGAAATCATCAAAACTCTGCTTCAGGCTGGTGCGAGGGTCGATAGCAACTATATCCACCCGAAAGCTGCGACACCTTGGCTGCCGACTCCTCTTCATGATGTTATGTTCTGACTCGATTCGTTGATCTATCATCACACCATGATGATTTTGAATGGGACGCGCATGATGCTTATGGGTATTAGGCCGACAAGGTAGAACATCATGTGCACACCACTGCACTGCTCACTCAAATGGTTGAATTGGGTGCAAGTGTGGACGGGCCTGTCGCCATTTCTCAGTTGTATCGTTCAATGTTCTTATCACCACTGCAAACCGCTCTCTCTTCAGGCTCGTACGAGGACGTGGTGTTCTTCTGAATGCTAGTGCTGAGATCACCATCGACCATTTTGGGGACAATTCATGGAATCGTCGAGCCTGCTCGCGAGCAAGAGTTCAACTGGAGACTGACAAAATCGATGCAGGATGATCTAATTGAGAAGGTTGTGGTGCTTGCTATACACATGGTAGTGCTAGACAGAGGGGGACCCATCAGTGGGTTGAAGCCAATGCAGATGGATCTACACGGTTTCCTGGGACACTACAATCTGGCCATATCCATGCTTCGTGCAAAGACCTGCAAGAATCCCCACGCGTATGGAGACGCCGACGTTGGAGCACGTGGAAGACGTCCTGGAAACACAAAAGTGCGCGGAGCCCGAGTCGGCCAACCATTACTTCTGCAACAAACTTCGAAGATTTCCCGAACCACACCAACCTGTCAAAGCCATGTTCCTGATGTTTTGGGATGATATGATAGCCCTGCGGGTGTTCAAAGCTGGAGGCTACAAGTGGTGAGAAGGTCACGCATCTCTGTGGAAGCGATTCGAAAGGCACGACAAGGCAGAAGGCAAGTCTGGAAAACGGGCTGACGGGATACAAACGACGAGGAAGCTGGATCTCGTGTACCGCACAACAATGCATGCGAACTTCGAACAAAACAGCAAATTCGAGGAGAGAGCACGTCCACATGAGCCATGGCAGCTGAATAATGATCCTTCTTTTCCCGAACCTCACGGTGACCAGACCGAGAAGAAAGCAGCCCGGGCGAGTATCAAAATGTTGACGAGGTAGGCTGCACTATGGCGAGCGAGTTCGCAATCAGTGGTGGTTTTAGGCTACTCAAGAACCCCATCTACCAGGTATTAATCGCGACCTCATCAGGCCCCTTCTGAGTCACAGGCATTGAACTCAGGGACGACTATCCTATTGATGAATATCTCACGGACGAGCATCTAGCAGGGTGTGACTCGCACGCGAAGGAATCGCATCCTTCGCGCCGAGTCATATCGCCAAATCTTACACAACGCTGTGTCCTCTTGCAATGTATGATTCGCCAATGTTCTCTCTTTCAAGGCAAGAAGAGCGAGAGCATATGAAAGCGATTCAACCCGTGGATCCCCCATGTATTCATCCCAAGTATGACTTGAGGACAGATGCACTTTTATCGGTTCGAGCTGAGGTGATATTCACAGCCACGTCCATCAAGACCAGCATACCAATATCCTAGAACATCTGGCCCCGACACCAGACTGCGTAGTTAAGCACACTGCCGTGCTTTTTCACACTATATCGTACACATCTTCGCACAGAGGGCAGTACAGGTGAGTCTACAGCCGGCCATAGGGACCACTATTCAGTTAGGCTGGCCGCTTGCTTGTGCGAAGGCTCCACACTGTCAAACCCGAGCACGATGATGACGATGATGATCAATGATTTTTGGACGTTGTTACTGATTGCCTATCTCCATCTAGGCTTGACTAGCCCTTCCCAAGCCGAGCACCACGCTACAGGTTTTCGTGCCGCGCTCCTGCTAACATCTCCCGGTAGATGGCCCAGACACCGACCCAGGAGACCAACAGTGCACCGGGAAGAAATCAGACAAAGATTTGGCTGTGGATGTCTCTCCAGCTCATCTTCCTTCATTTCCGCAAGCTCTCTCTCGCAGTCTCACACTCCTCTTCCAGCTGAGCTATGCGAATAGCCGATCGCTTCTCCACTTCGTAGAACCACTCTTCCATGAACTGACCCTCGACACCGCTGTCTTCCCAAAGCTCCTGCCTGCGTTCTGAAATCTCGTCCCGCCTGGCCAGGTCTTTCGCAGGTGTGCCGCTCCTCGCAATGATGGCACTGACCCCTTCGACGGCCTGCTGCTTAAGCTGGTCACTTCCGCAACCCTGACTGCCATTTACTCAGGAGTATAGAATCAAGAAATCGAGGCACATCTTTTTTTTTTCAAATTGCAACATATAAACGTGATATGATTCACCATATTTGAAAAGTGTACTTGGTCTCAGATACTGAGGTAAATCCAGCTCAGAACATGAACAATCTATTCGAAGCTTGTTGAAGACAACTTTGTTTATAAGAAATATGTAGTAGTACATCACTCTGGATAGTGAATGTTAGAGAGAGAAAAATAAAAGAGATGAACTGAGACATTATCTTGGAAAGTCCTGTACAGAAAAGATTTTACTTATTTAGTGCCTGCCGATGTACTCTGTGCCAGTTTCCTGATGTCGTTATTCAGCACAGCCGCAGGTACCTCCCGACGACACAATCAACAATCCCTACCATGTGCCTGATCATATCCTGAGACCGAGAAAGACAGCTCGTTCGACAAGTCCCTCATCAGAGCGGGTGGTGACGCGAGGGGGCCATAGAAGTCCCCAGAAATGAGATCAACGTGTTCACGGCGCAGAATCTGCTGCCGAACCACGGTACTTGCATCCGCACTGGAGAGCAAAAGTTTCATGAACACTGACGCACCGACATCCACAACACACCACTGTAGACATGCTACGACGATCCGAAATTTTTCGTTCATTCCTCCGAGGACTGTCTCGAATTGGGAAATCCCATCCAGCACGCGGTAGACTATTGTGCCAGCTGGAACTTGATTCAAAAGGCCCGTGAAGACACTGCACATAGCTCGGATGTCAATGTCTTCTGGACGGGCATACTCTTGGAGGTACGGATTAGACCCTGTGGTCCGTAGAGTGGTCCGTCGGGGCTGAGGTGGTGGCCACAGAAGAAATACAGAATCATGTCTGATGATTTCTACGATATACTGAGCAAGCTTTGATCCAGTGTAGCGCAAAAAACGGAGAGTGGTGACGTGCTGCGGCTTTTGTGCTCGCTGCAGTGGCCGTCCACCAGGAGGCTAGCTGGGCCCTGTTCTTGCAGCCAGGTACGGAATTGGGGCTTTTCTGAGAGATAGGCTGCTTGAGCAAGAGCTTTCTCGCTGAACAATTCATACTGCTGAAGTGTTGAGTATAGATCTGTGACGTGATACGTGCTTTCCGTCTGGCTACAGATGATCTGGACGAGTTCATCAAGATTTTGTACTGGGTGGAAAGGTGGCATGCTTGTAGTTTTGATATCAGAATGCTGCTGTCTTGGATCTGGGAGAAATATCAATAATGAACAAACATTCACGGAAGACTGGCGTGCAGAATGCTCACCCTCTTGGAGATATCTTTGATTCCTTGTCTTGTCCTGAGCCATCCGGTGGAACGCGCTGCGGACTTCGATCTTGAAGCGATCTATTTCCGGAAGCTCCATGCCGGACAGCTGGCATTTCCTGATTACCATGCTCAAATGGGCCAATGAATTTCACCAGTGGCTTGATCGCACGCGCGCGAAATGCGGCTCTGCAGGTTGTCTTCAAGAAAGTCCGCGAACTGGACGTGGAGGTAGAACAGGACAGCGCTGGACGCAAATATATATCCATGGCCCCAGCGCACTCTGTGATAGATTATTTATTTTGCAAAACAGCTGTCGTTTTATGCTAAGTATATTACGCCGTTTTTGGCGTTCGTGCCCCTTTGTTCTCGTTCAATAATCCGCTATTTGCTGCTCCACTAGTCTTTTGCTCTGGTTCCCTCCTCGTGTTCATCGGAGTCTCCTTCCGCACGAGTCGCTAAGATGGAAAATTCGAATCCCGAGACTAGTAACGAGACCGAGATGCCGCTGGTTGGCCATGAAGATCCGACCGATGACTCTGTCCCTTCTGTTTCCTTAATTGCAACTGAAGTCAAGAGTAAAGAAGCTCAAGATTTCACTGAGCACATACCATCTGTGGTTGACGGCATCTCACAGCCAGAACCGAAGCACACACCAGAGCCGCCAAAACCTGAGCCTATCATTACATCCGCGCCGACCAGTCCGGCGGAATGCTGTGGGGATGAGAAGGCTCATAGTTCGGGTGAGCCTGTTGCCAAAGGTATGCCTAGTACCCTGCCTTGATTTACACCTTTCCATGCTGATGCTAACCGATCTTTCAAGAAACTTTCATCCAGAACGCTCCTGCTTCTTCGACGAAGGATGTGGAGTGCTTGGATGGACGAGTGGCGTACTCATGGCTCAAGGAATTGTCTTCTCGCATGTCTTCTTTGGAGATCAACGTCAAGACCAGCAAAGATGAGTCGAGCGATGCAAAGACGGCAAAAGCTGCGGAGGTTGCCGAAAGGCCTGGCGCTTACATGTATCGAACCATATCAAAAGTTCAAGATTGCGGCTGGATGGAATTCAAAAACCGATTTCCTGATGAGAAGGGTATTCATGCCATCGAAGTCATTCCAGACACCAAAAGCCTTGATGAAGAAATAGAGTTGGAGCAGCTCAGACGCCTCACACCAGAGAAGAAGCTCGAAATTCTTGCAACGCGGAACAAATCAAGACGACCCCAGTCGAAGGAAACGGGCCCTCGACGTTTGGAGCGAGTGCGAATCAACTCAGCTCATGTGTTGGCAATTCTCTCCAGGGTCACTGGGGAGAATTGGGAGGCCGCACACTTTCCTAAGACCTTTCAGAGCTCTAATATACCATCATGATGAAATGGAAGCTGAATAATCCAAACTTCGGCACGACCTCAGTGCGATAGGCGAGAACGTCGCTGCTGCGAGCATATCGGCGTCTTCTGCACGCCCCTTGAAGAAGCAGGACATTTTGAACACTCCAGAACCCTTGCCTGTTGATCCTGTGGAAGAAAATCGTCAAGATACGAATGCACCCATCGATGAAGGCAAGCGGAAGGCTTATGATGACATGTCATGCTACATCGAATTCATGAGAACACATCTCATCCCCATTTACACAATGTTCGACACCATCGACCTGAGTAAGCCCACAAAGCTGCGATATCACGACTTGGCATCGTTATTTCGGATTGGGGAGCTGAACATTATGCGATCGACGAGCAAAGTCCGACAACGGGAGCGGCCGAGAGGAGACCAGATCTATTGAGACCCAACAACCTGCAGATACGTCTCAAACTAACACGGCAGAGCCACTGGTGGGTAAGATATTCTACATTCAGATTGACGAACCGGATTGGGAAGTCAACGACTTGTCTGATGCGGGAAGTGGAGGTCAGCTTCGCCAGGATCGGGATGCCAATGAGAAGCTCTCAGCCGAAATCGGCTTCTATTATATCGACCACGACGGTGAAGAGTTTGGCGCAGTGCACAAGTGGTTCGACATTGATGAGTTCAGTGGCGAGAGGGATGTGACCACTCTTCCGGTTTTTCCTTTACGATTCCACAAAGACAACAAGCGAATATTGGCAGATCTTCAGGCACGCGGTGAGAAATTTCAGGCCATGGTGAGCCAGCCAACGCATATAGGTCTCTCTTATCAAGGAAAGTCGTTGGATCGATCACCTTTGGACGGATTCTTGACGGGCGTGGCAAACATTGACAGCGAAATCATAATTGGCTTCCGTGAAGCGTATAGTGCGCAACCGGGATGGAAACCGCACTTCGGCACTTGGTCGAGAAATAACCATGTCCCGCGGACTTCAGACGACAAGTTTGACATCATCCGGTGGGCAGGAAAGAAGCGCCAGGAGATTGTGCGCCGAGATACTGAAGTCGTGATTTACAACGATGCCATCCCCAACTTGGAATACGATCACCATCTCGAGAAGCTCGAAGGAAGGTTTCTGAGGGATCCAGAGGATCGAACACCAGAACAGCTAGCCATTGGGAATACTCTTCTAACAGAGGACCTGGTCATGCTATCGTCACGCCTTTTTGCGCACGCTTTGCGAGACCGAAAGTTCATCAATGCAAATATACGGTATATCAAGCCGAACCCAAGAATTGAGGCATCAAGCACGTTTGAGCAACTGAGAATCTCCAACAAGCATAAGGTTCTAATTCAGTCTGTTGTCTTCGAGCATTTTGAGAAGAAGAACACGCAGAAACAGGGACTCACGAAGGATCTTGAGCTGTCAGACCAAGATTTCATCCGTGGGAAAGGAAGGGGTCTGGTCATTCTCCTCCATGGGGCCCCCGGTGTTGGCAAGACAGCTACCGCTGAAGCAGTCTCCGTTGCATACAACAAGCCATTGTTCCTCATTACATGCGGGAACTTGGGCATTGAGCCAGCTGCTGTCGAGAATAATTTGACTGAGCTATTTAGGCTGGCAAATCTTTGGGATTGTATTCTCCTGCTCGACGAGGCAGAGATATTATTATCCCCTCGAGCTAAGTCAGACGACAACTTGCAGAGGAACGCTATTGTTTCCGGTACGTTCATGCTCAAAGCTTGCATGATGCGCATGAATGGGGAAGCTGACTTTGCCCTTATTGTAGTGTTCCTTCGAATCCTTGAGTACTATTCTGGAGTCCTTTTCCTTACGACTAATCGGTCCGGGGCTTTGGACGAAGCCGTAAAGTCGCGTGTCCATCTGAGTCTATTGTACCCTCACCTTGGATACAATGAGACGATCTCGCTCTTCGACATGAACATCGAGCGTCTTAAGCAGATAGAAAGCGAGACCGAGAAGATCACAGGCCAAGCCGCGATGACTATCGAGGAGAATAGCATTAAGGACTTCGCTAAAAGACATTTCGAAAAGTTTAGGCACATGGAGGACTCTCGTTGGAACGGTGGACAGATTAGAAATGCTTTCCAAATCGCAGCATCACTGGCACGATACCGAAGTCACCACCAACCTCACCGAGGCCTCTACGTCGGTGCGGAACACTTCCAGGATGTGGAAGATGCCACATCAGAGTACGATGAGTTCAGGAACCGAACAGCTGGAAAAACAGACGGCGAACTTGCTCTCTCAAGGGGAGACCGCGGCCCAGATCAGCCACAGTCACCTCGTGCAACGCCTGAGTGGCGCCCCACTCAGGGCCATCCTGTCACCTCCTACCGCTCAAATAAGTTCGAACCTAGGTATAAGAACACAAGGTTGGCTTCAAGAGATAGAACCTGGGCATATGACAGCCATGCAGACTATAGCGACAGTCCGGCCTGGTCATCGGGGGTGGGACACAGCACAGCAATGCCGAATCAACCTCACGGATCACAGTCGAGCCCGCACGTGTCAGTTAGGAATGAGAGAGGTGGCGGATACACCGGGAGAGATCAACAATACAGAGCTTTCGCTGAAGCAGAGCCAACCACACCGGTGTCTTACCAGACTCAGTCTCAGAGATGCGCCTTTAGCCCTTGTAGATCCACTGCGGCCGGAAGCGGTGGTGAACATGGCTCGAATCAAAATTACAGCAGAGGTGACGAAGAGGATAGTGCCGGCACTCCTACGCGGAGACAAGCTCAGAGGCGCGGCCGCAGTCCCCATGCGCTCGCCACGGCTGTAGATGCTGCTGATGCAGAAGGCTGGAATCGGCGATACGGCGTTCAAGACGCGGCAGGTTCTAGCAGACCGCCGACTGGTGAGGTTCAAAGAAGCTCTTTTGGGGCCTCTGAATCTAACAGAGCTGACGGTAGGGGAGATTCTGGGTGGGACTCACAGTACAGGAGTCAAGAAGCTCCGGGATACTCTCAAGGTAATACTGATCACAACTAAGAAAAAGCCGGAAAGAACGAAACCACGGAGATTCTCGGTATCGATTTTCATACATTTTTTCGGGGCTTTCCATATTTTCTCACCGTACCTTTTATGAATATGTTGGTCCATTGCATCATTCTGACGCCTTACGCCCGGCGGAGCCATGGTCTCAAGACATGCACGCCGGTCATCTGCTTGTTTACCGCCGAATAGTACCGTAGGAACCGCGCAAGCGGCAAAATATTTGCAATGCCTCTTGTTAGCGTCGGACTCGTTCAATGCCTCCTACACAAACAGGTGGTTTAGCTAGGTTCTTCATCTGGTAAATGGTCACGCAAGACGAGATGAGAATCTGCAAAGACTACAGTCCCTTCCGCAAGCCATCCGTAGGTGTCGCCACACAAGATCAGAGCACGACGCTCGATCCAGTAGTCAAGTACACCGGCGAGCACCAAGCGCTCAATAGTACGACCGACAACGAGGAGGAGACCGGCGACCAGTCCATCATCGGAGTGAAGGACATCCTTTCCATTCCATTGCATCCAAAGGCACTTTGACCGACATCCACCTGGACCAACATATGCACAAGATGGGGTATGGCGACGTGAAAGGTGCGCTTGTTCTTCTTACCGTCCGGACCCTGCGAGTGCGACAAAAGGGTCTCGACCTGGCGCGGGTGACGGCGGGCAGCACTGCGAGTAATGCTGCCGTTCGCGAAGCCGTCCGTGAAGCCGATCGGTACTTTTGTGCCTCTTATGAGACTTTGAAGAGCCGCAAGATTTCCTCAAGTCGCGCAGGGAAAACAAGGCTTCTTGGGCTGTGTTTGGTTGGCAAGGATGCAGGAGAAAGCGAGTGTGTCGACCGGACATGCTTTTCTTACCATCTGAAAGCATGCTATGCATTGCATGAACAGCAAATCTCGGGAACAACTGTAGCTATCATGGCAACAGCCGGATTGCAGCGGTTTGTGACGAATGCAAGACGTCGGGAGAGATGAAGGCGAAGGAGGACGTCCCGATGCATAGCAATTGAGTTCCGGAGCGGATTAATAGAACCCCCGACGTCACTTCTCCGCATCTCATGCTAACAACCTTTGTCTTTTTTTTCAAACTTTCATGTTTGTGTTTGTGTTCTCATGCTTTGTGCGAAATAGTGCCCGTGTCAAGCAATCCACAACGCCGTCACAATCGTTTGGCACATCAACCATGCCTTGCACAATCATCAAAAACTCCACCCAGCCCGGCTCAGGGCCGAGCACCGCCAAAGCCGCCAACACTTTCACCGGCGACGTCTACATGGACAAAATGGCCGGTCCAAAAGATGGTATCATGTGCAACCACGTCACCTTCCTCCCTGGTGCTCGCACGTACTGGCACTCGCACGAGAACGGGCAAATCCTTGAGGTGAAGGCCGGGAGTGGCTGGGTATGTGACAAGGGTGGAGAGCCGCAGCGGATTCGGGTCGGTGATATTGTGACATGTCCTGCTGGGACGACGCATTGGCATGGCGCGGATGAGGGGAGCATGTTGATGCATTTGGCTATTAGCCTGGGCAAGACGACGTGGTTGGAGGAGGTTACAACGGAAGAATACGCGAAAAAGAGCGAGTCTGGTTGATGTGCACTGCAGTCCGAGGGCTGTCCGAGAAGTTGGAGGCATTTGGTCAATGCATACCATGACCTCAGAACTATGAAAGTTCTGCTCACAAGCTGCTTGACCCCATAGGACTTCATGAACCGATTTCCACACTCACTACACGAGAACAACGAGGAGACGAACAGAAGAGGAAGATCTGCGTTGGTGGACTCTGGCTTCAGATCCACACATCAGATCCACACACATAATCCGCACGTGCCAATCCCTGTCCAGCCCATCCTTCCAAACTTTCCCGCTGTATCTTCCCGTTTAGCTTCCGGCCCCCTTACAGCAAATACTCATTATACCATTCCAACGTAAGATATACCTGAGGCACAATAACATAAACTACAAATGCAATAGCTAGTATATTAATCTATAAAGGCTAAAGGATACTAGTATCGATTTGTTTGGGCAGGTTGGGCAGGTCGGGCAGCACTTAGGGCTCTAAATAGGTATTAATAAAGCAAAGGATAAGTCTAACTTACAACTCCAACTTAAAACACTTTACGGAAAGATATTCGATTAACCTTTAAAGCTTGAATATTTAAGTAATAAGCTTAAACTAGTATATACATATTAGTCACTCGCCTAAACCTTAAGGAAAGACTTTTATATAATCACATATACTATGCTTCTGCAGCTCATAAATACTCTCCCCCGCTACCTCTTGTCAATATACTACTATATTCTTATAATTTATAAACTTAATTATATTGCTTATCATAATACTATTGGCAGTAGCTATAGTATCACGCTAATAAGGGTAGATAGAGGGCCGGCGGTATTCAACTACTTTAAAATATCTTATACAATTTCAAATACCTATCTGGTTAAGCATTATCAAAGTACTGTGTTATATCGTATATTCTCGCTGATACATATAATAATATTATCCATTACAGGAGTAGCATAGGTCCTTGGGTTCGACTGCATAGGAAAGATATTATAGTAAGCCTCAGCTTTGGCTTAATATATTGTATATAACAGCTACGTTTTTGGGCAGGTGCTTGCGTAGACAGAGCCCATAAAGTGCCAGGGATTTGTACCATCCATATTAGTTTAACGCCCGCAATATCGACGGAAAGTCTAATCTAATTTGCAAATAAGCAAGACCACTCGCTCGGGCTACAGCTCGGCAGGAAACCTCAGGAGGAAGAGCTGTGGGTTGGGTTTGATGTAGACATCGTGGTGATTAGATTCTAAATACTTAGGTAAACAAGTAATTGATAATCAATGCAGTCATAGACTCAGGTCTTTGGGAGAAAGTGTAGTGCCATCGGATTTGATTCCTGCCTCTGTCCATCAAGGCCATATAGGGGGACAACTGCAATCAAGGGATAGCCAAAAATTCCAATCAGTCATGGATTCCACGTATCGAAAGCAGCTAGTGCTCTAAAGAAATCTACCAAGTCTAAGTCACATATCTGACGCCGGTCATTTTTCTGGCACGTGTACTCTTTGGCATGTGTAAGAGGGCGCCCTTAGTCTGTGGGAGATGCCTGCATGGAAGGATGTGGCCGTCATGTGTCAAGAAGGCTGTCAAACGGCCAGCATAGCTAGACTTACTCATATTCGGTGATCTTCTTAACTTTCTAAGACCCGGGAATCGTATCCCAGCTTTGCCGGGATTTGGTACCTTCACGATCTGTCTACCTCACATTTCATGATCTTTCCGAATGATTCTCCTTTCTTGAATACGTACTACAGCTAGCCGCTGACTGATGCATCTAGACGCCGAATCTATACTTCCCATCGCCATGCCAGTGATGGGCGGGACCCTGAAGGCGGCTTCGCTTGGTGATTCACCTAGTGAAACGCCTAAGACACTTCTTGGACAGGTATGTGGAGGACATGCAGACAGAGCTACGTTTCTGGGGGTTTCGGAAGGCCGACGCAACCTTGTCGCGAACCAGTGGCGGACAACGATGGACAAGCGAGGGGCGGTACCGAGAAGCCTTCTCGGGAACGTCATTCTCAGTCAGTAAATCCCGGGCTTCCTCAATCTTCTTCATGGTTACTTCAGACTTCTGGATGGCGTGTTGCAGGGTGCGTCTTGCTGTGTTGCACTGGTCGTTCAAACTGGCGAGTCTTATGGTCAGATCCTGGATTGCCCAGTGCTGCTCGCTGTTCTCCGCCTCGAGTTCCACCTGGAATCAGTCCATCAGCTACCTAGCTCCGCTATTCACAATTGCGATTGAACTCACGTTGCGCAGACGCTCTTATTGCAGACATTTCTGGGTCTCTTGCTGGTAGCTGGTTATGCAGGCATGGGAGTTCCCGATGTGTTGGCGTAGTGCTGGACAAGTTTGGTCGCTCAGTCGTTCAGTGTCCGGTATGTTGGAACCTTTGAGCAACTGAGTCGTCACTGCCTAAGGAACAGCCGCGGAGATAACATTGCACTGCACGGAAAGCGCACCTTTGAAAGTCCCTGCGTGATTGAGAAATGTGATACCCTAGCCTCCGGACAGCTAAACTTATTTGCCTTTACCAAAAGTTTAGAAATCATAACTATTATAACTTTGTAACTACGTATTATATAAAGGAAAGCAAGATAGCGTTGAATGACTTTATAGTAGGCCCTTGAACGATATTTAAATAAAACTTGCTATAAATTAAAGTTTTGGATAATTTTAGGCTTGGGGAATAATGGAGATTATACTATACAATTTATATAAGTAAACCAATTTTTAATTACTTTACCACTAGTATTAAATTATATTAACAACTTATATTAAAAGAAAGAGTATTGTTCTCTTTCCCATACTTATCTGTAGTAATTTGTAATGAAAGTAGTAATTGTAAAGGCAATGCCAATTGCCCGGTTTGCTTATATAAAGTATTTAGTAGAAAACCGGATATTAGCATTGCCTTTACAGCTACCGCTTTAACTAGAAATTGTTACTGACAAGTATAGAAAAGAGAATGAGGCCTTCCTATTAATGTAGGTCTTCCTAAATCTATATAGCAATTCCATTTAGTTTTGAGGCTGGGTTTGTATGGGCTGAGTGACTTTTGTGGGTAGATTTAACTGTCCGGATACTAGGGTGTCCGTTAACTAGGGTGCCCTCTGCATAGTCGAATCGCAAGATTCTTACGACGTTGGGAAGTGAATAGGCCAGCGCAGATAAACTGATACAAGCAAAGAAACTCTTCTGTTGACAGCCCGCCCGGAAATCATCTACTTAAACCTTTATATATACCCATTGTGCCTGCCACTACCATACGGAATCGTTCGCAACACCCTAGTGATGCGAGTGGGCAGTTAAGAACAGTCAAGATCACAGCAACCATCCTGATCCTGGTCATCATTCCCGTGCTCTACGATTTTTTGAATAGAGCAGTAGCGCCAAGACCAGCTGTTGCAGAAGTGTTCGTATCGGAAGGAATTACTACCCTGTCTGGCTTGAGGAGCACCGCCACGTAAATTTGGCTGTATAGGGCACTTCACCCGGCCCATTTTGCAGTAACTCAGTAAGCATAGGCTGCGATGATTCCTATTACACATCATTAGCATTATAGATGCTTACGCGCTGCATACCTCCAGCCGGAAATGAGAGCTTACAGGTGGCTCCGACACTATGCCCTGGATCTGCACCTGGG
Organism: Plenodomus libanotidis; assembly: GCA_022609195.1. Lineage (NCBI taxonomy): Eukaryota > Fungi > Ascomycota > Dothideomycetes > Pleosporales > Leptosphaeriaceae > Plenodomus > Plenodomus libanotidis. The sequence goes on from JAGKQA010000054.1 coordinate 159,142, forward strand.
GCTGGCTGTTCTGTTGAGGAGGTGCAGTACCTGATGAATTTAGGGAAGGTATGGCCATTAGTTGATGTTGGTATTATAAAGAAGAAGAAAGATTGCACTGGAGACTTGTGAGATTGTCTGTTTTAAGTACTCAATTGAACTGGATTTTAACTGAATTTCATTAATGGGGTGAGCTTCTGAGCAGCGAGCCAGCTCCGCAACCACCTGCAGAGGTTTAAATTGCACCTTTAGGCAGAAATACAAGATGTAACTATGGGTGGAAGATGGGGGAGAACATATGTGACTATTTACTGTGGTGTATTCAATCTTCCAGTTGCTGATTACGCTCATGTGTGACGATTAAGAGCCACACACTCAACCGTTAAACCAAAAGGTCTGCGAAATGAATCCACTTAGGTGCTGTAGATTTCATTTCTGTGGCTTATATCTCGTAGCTCCACACCATGCCAGGGAGCGCCATTCTTTTGAATTCCGTCACTCCTTGGTGTACAGTGGTGGGCAAAGTCTTGAGATACGTACTAGTCATCACTATGAGCTTTGACCTCTCTAGGTCAGCTAACTAGCTAACAGCCAGATCCAAGACTGGCTACGTGTTTGATGAGAGGATTTGATCTAACTATAAACAGTGGGTGCCCCCGTGAGGGGCCTGTAGCTAGAACCTCTGAATCTACCGCTTTTACCCACGTTTTTTCTAGACAAAGAAAGCGTACAGTTTTAAATACTTAGAGATTGTGTTTCCTAAGGGATCATAAGTAGTTATTTGCCATTCCACGGCAGGCCAGGCTTTCCTGCCGCAGTAGGCTAGGCTTCCAAGGTTTCTCACAGAATAAAATTGGTATGCAGCCTGTATGCAGCCCATGAGTATTTAAGGATGCCAGCACCGACCGGTGTAGAAATGGCTTGGAAGTAGCCGGTACTCTCAGCCTTTACTATACACACCTACATGGTCTTTGAGCCGGCCACCCTGACCTGACGACAGCCTCTAGTAAATTTGTTCGGCTAGCCGGGGAACGCTGTTCTGCAGACAGATTTACATCGCGGGGAGGTATTCTGGATACACAAGTGTGATATATTATGAAGAATTGAAGCTAACAATAGGAATTATTTTGTGGGGCCGGAAAGATTAGAATTGAGAACGATACATATATACTTTTCCTACTGCTAGAAGGAGATCTTCAGACTACTATACATACTGCTTAGGAGGGTATCACACTAGTAGGAGGAAGCCCAATCCGGACGGACAGTTGTTTCCGGAATAACCGGATCCGTACAGACATATGTTTCAGGATTAATCCAATACTTCAATTCAATAGAGATTTGCCACTACAGCTGCAGTATACAGCTGAAGTATCCTTCGACACGTCGGAGGTTGAAGGTAGAGTGGCCTGTGATACAGAGACATTCCTTGGTGTATAGGCTGAATTTCCGGTGATAGCAGGCTTGCAAACCATTTGTCTTTTGAGTCTCCCAGGAGGTTTAGGAGGAGGAAAGAGGTGATCTTGAAGCTAGCACCAAGAAGTTGAAGAAAAAGACAAGGATCTAAATAGGATATGGTTAGGAGGGGGCCCCGTCTCCGGGTAAACTCTGAGACTCCAATCTCGGCATATCCTCCAACTTGAACTTCCTCATACCGCCTCGTCGCCACCGCTCATCTATCAGAACATTCCAGCCTTGCTATCCATTACATACAACTTCCGCTATGTCAAATCCAAGCAGCTTCAACCGATTCCCCGATTTGCCGCTGGAGCTACGCCTCACAATCTGGGAGTACGCCCTCTCTGGGTGGACTGTACTCGCATCAGGATACCACTGCGCCGCACCTCAAGATGCAGAGGCAACTTATTTCCAAAAGCCCATGATCCAAATCGGTCCTGCGCCTTATCTTGTAGGCCTCGCCTGTACGGAGTCTCGGCGGCTCTTAGAGCAATCCCACACCAAACTTACGTTTCGCCAGAGACGCGAAAGTAGCGTCTCTGGTGTCTACTGGGTCAACATGAATAGGACAGCCATATGCCTTGACGTGTTTCCCCCTCCGGTGGACGTGCTCGGCATGTTTGACATAGAGGCTTTGTTGGCCCTTCAGCATGTTGTCATGCGCTGGAATATCGGATGGCCGATCGGACCTGTCGCCCGGGCTTGCCAGTTCCTGGCCACCCTCTCCCCAGCCCTTCGAACTATCGTGATCCAAACCACCGAGGATACGAAGGATCGGACCATCCGTGACGCGTCTTGGTTCATTCAATCGATGAGTGCAGCGACAGCCACCTACTACTCAACCCTCCCTGACTATGAGGGTCCTGAACTGGCATTCGATGGACTTGACTCTGCATATCTTCGCCCATACCTGCGGGGCTATTCCATTTACAAAGGGCTCAAGCTGCATATACTACCACCGGTTTGCAACGTTGGCTCCGCATGATATTGCGATGGCCATACATAGGTGTGATCTTGCGAGGCTGAGTGGTCGCTTCCGCAAGCCTGGCCTGATGGCATTGAGTCGGACGACCGCGGTGCGGCTATCAGGATGCTCTCCACAAGGGCAAGATCTCGGGATATATAAGCCTTATAACCAAGCTCGTATGGTTTGGATCATGAAAGAGGAGCCTTCAAGTCAGCCGTTACTTATTTTAACTTATTTCAGTCTTGATATACTAAGCCGTTCAATCACCTAGTGCTTTCTCACTCCCAATCAGACCTCGAGGCCACGGCTGTCAACGTGATCCGCATTGTCAAAGATATGCCAGATTTCGACTTGCCCAAAAGTAAATCGGCGTATCAGCCAGCCATTTGATCCCCAAAGATGGGACGTTGTCTTTGCGGTTCCAACTGGTGGCGAACGAGTAGCATGCGGTAACATCTTGAATGGGCTGGGACCACTTCCACAAGGTTGGATGGTGTCTCCTCGGTAGCGACCGACTAAACAGTGCTCCACTCCTTTGATCACACATTTTTTGAGCGGCCCTCGAACAAAGAAACGTCTTTGCGTATTCAGATCTTTGCCGCCTACCCGATTAGGCAATTTTCCTGCCAAAATATGGTTTTTGGCTCACGCGACCCCTATAACGCGGTTTTCTTCGCGTTTGTCACAATCCTCAAATGCCAGACTTTGCGTCTTTATTAGAGTTCATTACATTGCAGGGACCGTTGTGGTCGAAAAGAGGTCCCAGACGAAGTCATCGCGATCGTCGCGGCTTCAGATGAAGCTATCGTAGCCCCAGTTGGTCACTCAAAGCGGCATAGGTTGGGGCTTTTAGCCCTACGATAGAAGTGTTTAGTGACGGGGTTCCTTTGTATGAGAAACTTTGTGTGTGTGACCAGTGGTGGACGTGTGTTTTTGCTCTTCGAATAGAACGAACGAACGAACGAATACGTTCAGTAAATGTCGCTCCCTACTCCTCGGTGTCTCCTCGGTATTTCCCAGGCCTTGCCTAAGGATTTCCCCGAGATTTCCTGGATAAAATCATTTCCTGCGAATAGGTTCAGGTGCTTCCTGCTTGAAAATCTTCTTACATATCTACATCCTTTCCATAGAAGCAGATTGCACATCATCACTTGCCGTTGTCCTGGAAGCGCGGTGTCGCAGCCGGACCCACCCACTTAGTCGCGCTAGGCCGGCAAGACAGATTGGAAAATATATTAATTCTTTTATTCAAGGTCAATAAGGTTTCATGGTCTAGTTGGTTATGACATGAGCTTAACACGCTCAGGGTCCGCGGTTCGAGCCCGCGTGAAATCATTTTTGGCTGGCCTCGATGCACGCAACAACTTTTTGGGGAGTCATTCTCGAGGGACATGGTATGTATGCACCCGCATGAGCCTAGATATTCTGTGAGAGCCGTGCTGCTATGTTGGGTGAAGTTGTATAAAGCCAGGCGAGTGGCAATTAGTCTTGGTGACATGTAGATACGCTCAATGCAAATGGCCTCTACTCCATATATCCTATGCGCCGTTCATTAGTTACTTTATGCAAAAGCCCCGACCGCAGCCATCAACGCAGCGCCTCCCGCAACCGCCATAAATGCACGTGTTCGTGTCTTTCCCTTGAGGGTCTTGTAGCTCTTCTCCGTCAAAAAGTCCTCACTAAGCAACTGCACTAGCCCCGCGAACAACAACAGCCCACTGCTCACAGCGTTCATGACGCCGACCATCAACAACCCCGTCTGGCTCTGCGGATCGTAGAACCGATGAACCACTAAGCCAATCGCCTGTCCCAGCGGCGTCGTCGTCCCGTACGCCAGCACCATCAGCCAGGGCCGCGGGCTCGACCGCGGAAAGTGCAGTGCGGCGATGCGCGAGCCGAGCGCGAGGCCTTCAAAGGTTTGATGGAAGGCGATGGCGACGAGGAAGACGACGAACGGCGGGCCGGTCGCAACGGAGATGGCCATGCCGATGAAGACGCTATGGAAGAGGATGCCGGCTTCGAGGAGGAGGCATTGTAGCATGAGGCGCTTTTGCTCGTCGGGGGCGGGCACGTCCTGTAATTTAGGTAGTGTTGGAGTCTGTGGGAGGCTGTGGGTTTCCGCGCGTGTGAGAGGGTCAGAGAGCTCGTCCACGTTGAGGTCGAGGTCCTCGTCGTCATCATCATCGTCGTCGTCCTGTCCAAAGCTCTTGCTGAGTGGTGTTCGTTGCCCGCCAACCCCAGCTCCATGCCCATTGCCGTTGACTTGTATCGTCGGCGTTGACTCCGGCGCCGGAGACACAGCATCCATCAACCCTGTAGCTTCGCCCGACTCCAGCCGAGTCAAAGCAATGTCCCCTGGCCGCGATCCTCTCCGTGCCGCCAAGCTCCTCCTCTCCTCCCTCTGTAATGATGTTTGCGCCTCTTCACCCGCGTCCTCGTCGTCCCACGCCGCATGATGGGAATGCGAATGCGAATGCCCCGCGCCTCGCGTTGTAAGGTACGACTCGACCGACACGACCAGCAGCACTGACACCATGGCTATCAGCCCAGGCAAGGGCCTGTAACCCTCGCTGAAGAAGAATGGCAGGCATGGGTCATTGAGACTCATAAACGCGGTCGGCAGGAGATGCACAAAGGCCGTGGCTATCAGTACGCCGGTGCCGAAGTGTTGGCAGTAGAAGATGATCTGGCTCTGGCGGCGGCCGCCTCGGGACTGGCTCGAGATCAGGGGAAATCCGCAGGCTGCAGGTAGAGACAAGAAAGTCAGCGTATGACCCGTAGATATTCAATTATAGCCCGCGTAGAGTGTCATCGTACCCATTGTGCTCAGGGCCAGAATCAAGACCAGCGCAAAGACGTGTAGGGGCGTGTCGTATGCGCCCTTCTTGGTGCCGCCGCACTGCGGCTTCGAGTCGCCATTGTCGCGCTTCGTTAGCTCGGCGAGAAGCAGATCGTAGGGTATCGAGGATAACGAGGCATCTGCCACAACAAAAAAGGTCAATACAGCAAAGCAAGTTTCGCCAAGAGGAGGACAAGCGACGGACCTCTTGCAAGCTGGCTCCAACCCGGGTCGGCCATGCTGCAGTGCTGTGCTCGGATCAGTCACTGGTCGTGAAACGTCGCGACCATGGTCCTTGCATGTGGAAAGAAAGACACAATTGTAAAATCCCCGAGGTGTCCGAACAGAGTCTGTGCACATAGGCAGCGTGAAGAGGCGCAATGATGGTTGAGTCTGCATAAAGAAACTTGCTCAGATGTCGACCGTGGACTGCTGGGATTTGATGATGTGCAGCATGTGGCAGCCCGTAACCGAGCCTCAGCTTGGGCGCAGGGGGCCTGGATCATGGGTCCGATCGGCTTTGACATGGCGCTAGAACTGCCACTAAACTCAAATAACGACAAGGGAGAGAGAAGCGATGCCACCCACCCCTCAGCGGGACTGGACCCTGAATGCCGTCGAGGTCTATGCTACCTAGGTAGCTCTTCTGCGCTGAACATCATAGGCGTAGAGATGCGCAGACTATTGGAGAAGCATAGGGCAGGCGAGCCACATCTTGATGCTCACGATAGAGTAGCAGGTGCATCGACCAGCATCGGCAAGGTCGTGAATAGATAGGCCTGAGCATACTCGACTGACCCCACTAATGTGCTTGGCTCTTGCGAGTAAGCATCTCGCGGTTCTTGGGTTTCAGACCCTTTACTTCCTCCCTCAAAGCATCAGGAGTCACCTGCCGATCGAGATCGAGCTGGTAGCTTCCAACGCCGACCCAGACAGACCAGCCACGACAATGTCTCGTAGACAGTTTCGATCCTGTTCCATGTGTCATAACAGAAGCTAGCTTTACCCAAGCCAGCCTTACCCAAGCCACCCTTCCTGATCCTGAGCATTTCCTGCCTCTCTAGAGCCTTGATGCGGTCTTTTCCCCGTGAGTTCTTGCCACCACGCCATTGCCAGGGCTGTCTGAACTTGACCTTAAGGCCCTCGCCACTCAACTCTCAAGGTCCTCCCACGAATTCGCTGCCTGCGCGTCCAGCTTTGCAGCCCGCTTGTTTCCCAGCTTCCTTGCATCGCTTGCCTGTGAACGTCGCGCCGCTCGGTTGTCGTCGCGTATCCTGCCCGCGTCTGGCCTCCTGCTCTCGTCACTAGCCCGCGGAAAGTGGTCCCGCGAGGCCTCTTGCTTGACATATGGTGTCGGAATCCGCGCATCTTGGGACCTCCTGGCATCTCTTGCCTGTGCAACCTTCGCCGCGCGCTCGTCCTCCCGCATCTGACGCGCGTCTGGCCGCTTGCCCTGCGCTCTAGCCCTCTCAAGGTCCTCCCAAGAACCCTTTCGCTTCGCGCCCGGTTTCGCAGCCCGCGTATCTTGCGTTCCAGTTTCCTCAGCAACTACGAACTCCAACGAGTGCTTGTTGGTCGTCCGCGGCTTCTCCGGCGGCTTCTGCCTCAGCGTCGGCGTGGGCCCATTTCCCGCCAACACCAACGCCTCCTCCACACGCGCTGCCCACGGATCCAGTGGCCGCTTGGCAATATTCAGCACCGTAGACTGCGCCGCCGTATCATTATACTCCGTGATTGCCTGCACCGACTTCCTCAGCTCCTCGAGCCGCCTAGCGGCCTCGGCCCTCTCCTTGTTGCTCCGAGGCTTTGCCAACCGCTGCTCCCTCTCCCTCTCCCTGCGCTCGTCCGACTCCCGTTTGGATGCCTTGTCCTTGCCAGTCTCCTCCTTCAAGCGCGCGATCCACTGCTCGCGGGCCACGAGCTGGCGCGCGCTCAGGCTTCGTCAGCCGCTGTTGGGCGGCGGCTTCTTGCTGAGCGGCGAAATCACGCCGCGCCTTGCGGCGCTCGGATTTAAGCTTGATTTGAGTGGCCTTGCTCATGTTCATCGGATGTGCCATCCATTGCGCGCGTTTGGCCCCCAAGACAGCGCGCTCTTCAGGCGACTTCACCTCTTTGATGACATCTTTTGTGGGTGGTTTGTTGGCGTAGGCGGGGCTATAAGGGTGTGAGTGATCTAGGAGTGTGTTAAGTGGCGCTAGGCGTGTGCATGGTGTGATAGTTAGGTGCGACGCGCGAAGCGGAAGTTTTGATGCCATGAGTTGACTGTGACTGATGCAGTAATATGCAGAGCGCAGACTATTCAGGAGGCATTGTTCAATTGGTAAGGAGCGAGTATTCTGTGACACTTGAGCCTGAGAAGAAGCTATGGAGTGCCTGAAAATTGATGAAGTCACTGCGGAAGTGAGAGCGCCGTAAACGCAGACAGCTGGGGTTTGATATCAATTTGTTATTGCTGGCAGCCCTACCCCTGTCGTCCCGGCCCCGAGGACTTATCACATGTAATTATGCATCAATAGCGCTCAAGCGCAGTGAGTGTGAACTCTGTCATCGACAGCATTTCACAATTCAGGTGCCGAGAGGATGGAGATGACCTCGAGTCTTCACCCAACCCGCAACGATATGAATCAACAACGTTGCAGGTTTCAGATGAACAAAGGCTGAAGGTGCCCGTCCACTTGCGACGCTGGGGCGATCGGGATTGAAAGAGACAGCGGAGCGGCCCCACGATGTCGACATGTCTTTTAAGACACAACTTTTTACACCGACCTAATTGATTCGGGCATGGAATGTTCGAGCAGTGGCAGCATCTCAAAACGAGATACTCCTCCGTTACCTCAGGAAGACAGCTCTTGCGTAGGCAAAGCCTATCTCTTGCGTATAAAATGCACATGATCAACACGAATGACTCCACCAGGACAGCTGGATATTGCGAGCCCTCCTCCACGGCGTACTGGGCCCTTCGAAGTATACCAGCAATCGAAGCAACAATCTCTGAGAGCTGCAACACCATGCACGAAATGTTGTAGTGGACTGAAGTTTGCTATTCTTTCATCCCATTGAATCTAGTCTACGAACTTTTGGTAGTCTGCAATACATGAGCTTCGCGGTCTCAAACAAGGCTCCCAATAGGTCTGACCCGACATTGATATTACCACGGAGGAATATCTAGTAGGCCGTGAGTGTAGCGCTCGGGCAAGGCGACTCCGTAACGACAACCAGACCCCACCCGGTCGCAAACTGAGTACACGCCGTCGTAGTCGGACAGACTGTGATCGTGGTAGGTGCAAGAGCACCCGAGATACATCCACACGGAATCACCAGTGCCGCTGAAAGGTCATGTCAGCAAGAGCAATGCGCCATGTAATGCAGACACTCACCATCCCAGAATCCATTGCTGACCGACTCGCAGTTGGTAGGACACCCCTCAAGAGCAGTGTTGGTCTGTGTTGGTCGATAGGTGCAGGACTCGGGGAGCGTGGTTGTAGCCCGGGCCTCGATGTTGGCGTTGATGACTGCTGGGTCGACGGCGGAGACGATGGTGCTACCGTGTCGTCAGAGAGAACCGAGTGGAGGAGGCGTTGCGGTATACACAACATTTGTCTTACTTACCTGCAGGCCAGAACGGCCAGTGTGGAAAGGAACTTCATCTTCACGGATGTATATGTGAGTGATAGTTCTGTGATGCTATCAAGAGGTTTCGAGAGTCTCGAAAGGGTGCACGACAGTTCAAATAGTCGGACATCTAGGAGCAAATATGTGGAGAAGACGAAAGGAAAGCAAAACCAAGTAGTATGACGCTCTTGTCTTACATTTACAAAACATCTACACCGGTCTCTCACCACATTGCAAGCCCATCAACATGCCAAGCCGCACCAATGTGAGTTTGGCAGTTGACGAGACATCGTCGAAAGCCATAAGCTGACTGCACATCAGTGGATCGAGAGCGATAGGCTCTCACCTCTTGATGGCAAAATACGAAATTGTGTACAGTAGAACGAGGGCTTGGCACCTGAGCTTACCCAGATGAGGCTCGATCCAAAGGATCGCCACGTACCGTAGCCGAGACACATGCGACAGCTGGTCTCATGGATCTGAAGACATCTGCAGGGCTTGGTCTGACAGTACTATAATTCCAAGGCTTTGCCTTGCAGTAGTGAAAGCAGCTTCTAGTGCAAAGAAAGTGATAGTCTGATACTAATGACTGATCCTCGTTATCGAGGCCCTAAAGCAACTGCACACTGCCTGCATTGAAACCGTCCCCACCCAAGCCAGCCCACTACAAATTGTTCCATGAGTGACAACAATTTCTCAGTTTACAGAGGCACTATTGGTATCTACAGGTAGGTGAAACCAAGCACTCAGTGCAATAATGAGATAAATCATAAGTAATTGCAGCCCATGAAGCCTAGGTAACTAGACTGTCAGCACATTGTTGGGCGTGTATGGGATTTCGGTCGTTTGACGTTATTGACAAGCAAAGAAAGGTGGGACGAAAAATCTACTGACTTTGTGAATGTGGGCACCGTCCCCAAAAGTGCCAAACAGAATACGGACAAGAACAACTCCGCCATCATGGACACGTCGAAACTCAGACTCAGGGTGTCCAGTCCCCTGCCCCAGCCGACTATCACAAGTAAGGGTGTGATGAGTAGGGCGGTTTGGACAGACTTCCCGACTGTGACCGTGAGCATCAAGTCCATAGAGCGCTTCCCCTGCTCTACTGCCGCGAAGTCGCAGTTCAGAATTGGAAAGACGATGAAGCCAAAGACTCGTCCGGAATTGTTGACGCCGGCAATCCGCCGAATACTCTCAACGAGCGCGTCCGTGACAAAGTAGAGTAGTGTAGTCAAGCCGACGAAAATGGTGAATGGGGCCCACAGCCCGGATAAATATGTACCGGTAGTTTTGGTTTGCTCTCTGGACGGTTCGATAGCCTCTATTTGGAGGATCGAGCCTTTTGCAGTCTTTGAGTTGGCTGAGTCTGGGCCTATGCTCCCTTTGTTCGTGATCACTGTTGACTTCTGACACCCAACCAGGGCTATCTTGGCGAACAACGAATGTCAGATAGGCTCCACACGCAAGAATGAGACACACTGAGCTGGCTCGAGAGACCGCAGCGGTCGTGGATGTTGGCAGGCTGGCCTGGAAGTCAAAAATGGTGGGTATCATAAAGCTGGAGACCGCCGTTATCATCAACATGTTCTGGGAAGTGGCAGCACTAACCTTGTTGATACATAAAGCAGCACGCCATACTTACTGCCCAGTCTGGATGACACGGCATCGAGTGCCAAATCCCCAAGACCCAAAAATGGTATTGCACCGAGGAAGCTTAAAGCGAAAGCTGTAATCGCAGGGCCAGAGTAAGCGTTGATAATGAGGCCAACTGGGACACACGGGAGAAGGATGTTGAGCCAGGATCGTGACAGTGCATCAAGAGAGTGTCTGCACCATTTAGTCAGTACCAAATATGTTTTGCCACCTTGACACGAAGTGATGGACAAAAATCGTGACCAGCCGCTTGGGACCATTGTGAGATGCTAGCGGTTTATTGGAATAAGGAGATTCCAGGAAGAGCACTGGATTTTGAGCTTAGTTTACGGAGCTGCTTCGTCGATCTGAGGCCTCAGCTGACTTGGCCACGTATTGAGACATCCCCAAAGTGGCTTGCTGACCTTCACAACCTGTATATGGGCTCAGACTCAGACAGCCAGCCACAGATCACTCGTCAGCTGCAGCTATGGCTTGAGACTTCATTTCCTATTTGCTACACAACATCAAATATACTTCGCGTGGCCCACGTGGTATTTACGATGATTGCGCTGTTGAGCAGGCTGACAGGGAGTCACCGAGGCCAAAATGTGTGTAGTGTTTAAGCCCATGCTGGGAGAACAAGTGAGCATCCGCTCAATCATCATTATGCATTAAGTTGACGTACCCATAAGCGGCGCACACACTTAGTGGCGCACCCACAAATAATCACCAATTTTCTTACCACTTTATATCAACACCACATAACTAATTCAATTAAGCTACTACAATACAGTCTTCTCTACCAACTATACTTTTAGCCTCGCTCTCATCAATAACATTATTTACAGCCCCTGAAACCTCTTATTGGGTGCGCATTATATCATCAATCATGGCGAACTTGGAATTCGGATTTAACTCAACCTTCCTTCTCTTTTGTGGCTGACTAGTCACAACTTTGGCTTCCAACACCTCAATCCTCTTTAGGGCTTGTGATAATAACAGATCCTTCTCGGAAAAGCCTTTTACAACCTGTCTGAAGAGATTTCGTAACGTTTGATTAGCCAGACTGTCCTTATTCAATAAGCCGATCTGGTCCCTCAGATCTCGAGACTTCCGTAGCGTTGACCAGATCGTTTGTTATATATCCAACACCTTTAGTGGTGTAAACTCAGCCCTTCTGACCTCTCCTGGGGTCTTTTGAGTGCCATCTTGAGTCCTTTTAATGCTAGTTTCCAATAGTAAGCGACTGAAGAGTAGCTTACTTAGTGCCATGGGCTAAAGACTAGTTGCTTTCCATTTAGATCGAATATTTTGAGAAGAAAGACCGTCCAGTTGAGAAAGACGATAGTTATTAAGGAAATCCCTCTTTCCAGCAGTTGTTGACTCTTCCTATTAGTATAATTTGTTAAGTCTCTCTCGATTTAGGACCGCTTAAGTGATTAAAAGACCCCTGAATCAAGAAGTTATAGGATGTGGGACATATAAGGGGGCAAATATAACAACAGTATACTGTTTTAATAGTATTCCTATATAAACTCCTTAGTAATATGACTTTTATATCTATTAAGGGTAGGTAATCGTCGCTCTATTGAGTCTATTGGTTGAGACCCTAGAATAAATACTTTTTAAAGCCATTTAAGTGCCGTACTATTATTAGTCTAAACGTTGTCGGTTGCTATAAATAGCCAACCTTTATATTAATCCATTTAAAAAGAAAACCACTATTGTTATATTAATTTGCCCTTAAAAATGACGAGCGGAGGAAGAGAGTAGCTACTAGCTGAGATACATTTAATAACAGAAGTCTAAAAGCGAGACTTAGAGTCTTTTCTTTTAATTAAATTAGATTTTATACTTCCCAGGACTAATTCATTATCCCCTTAGCCTTTAAAGAGACCAGCTTCATCTATATTCCACCTATTTAAAGGCTTAATCTGCTGAATCTCTGAAAGTGCAAGGAAGAACCAAGACCTAATTGCTTGAGTAGTAGCCCCACTGACTCTCTTTGAGTCCATCCGCAAGCTTCTTTGGGTCTTTAGCCTTAGGTTTCTCTGTAGAAAAGAGGTAATCCAACGCCTTCCGAGTGTTATTGAGTTCCCTTTTGTCCGAAGAACTCTTTCCGCAAAGATTCGTAACTCTTAATGGGTTGGGGGAAGGCCTAAACTGGCCTAAGAAATAACACAACTGGCTGAGGCATCCTCTTAATGGATCGAGAATCTTTGTCTCGATCAGTGGGCTATTTCTCGTGGTAGTTTTCCAGAAATTCGATGCCGAAGTGTAGTACTTGGAATAGCCCACTCTTTCAGGGCCTGTCGGATTGAGATGCCATTTTGAATAGCAGTGTCACAAAAGGAATCCACTTTAGTGGATACCTCGCTCCCTTTCTTACTATATAGAACCCTTAGGCCTTCCATTTGTCTCTTCATACTCTTCTCTTTTAGAGCATAGTAATGTACAGTTTGTTATCAACCCACGCAGCGCTGCTCGTCACAAGCAGCAAGTGCCACAATAACCTGATCTTAAGTACATGATTTTATGAGGTTACAATAAAGAAGTGTTGAAGTTTTGAAGTTGATTGGATAAAAATCGAGTGAGTTGTTTGCGAAAGAAGTTGGGTGGTTGAAAGAGCGGTGTACTATTTGTGGGTGCGCCACTTATGGGTGCGTCAACTTAGCCTCTACAATTTATACACCAAAAACACAATCAATATGTACAGCCCTCCCGTACTAAATGCACATACCTGTCAAGCTCTCAAATTACAACGCCACGCCGATCACCATTGTCAGTCCTGCAACGACAGCCATGCTACTCACCCACGCCCTCGAAACAACTGCACCACTCGCAGTCACGTTCCCGTTACCATTCCCTCCGGAGGATCCGCCCGCGTTCGACTTCGCCTGCGCGACCACAAAGTTCATCGCCGACGTGCCATTGTCCTGGACGTAGTTCAGGTGCACGGTGATGTTGTTGCCTGAATCACAGAAGGTGTCGCCTGAATTGCAGTACGACACCATACGCTTTGCGATGCTGCTGCAGGCGGAAGTGCTGCGACGGGGAAAGACCTGTGTGAGAACATTGTGAGAATGATTACAGAATGGAAAAAGGAACGGAAGGGTGGTGCAGAAGAGCTTACGCCGTCTTTGGTGGAGGTGCCATTGATGAACGTCTGGTTCATCGATTTCGACGGGTCGCCCATCAGCACGACAGCAGCCACTATTTGGGGAACAGTAGTCAGTACACACTGTTCAAGGACACATGCCATAGAGACAAGTGAAACGCCACGAACCTTTATCTTTCATAGTCGACGCCACTGCCGTGGTCGTCGCGAACCCACTCCCCTCCTCCGTCCCACACAAAACATCCGCCGCGACTTGCGCGCCCTGCGAGTACCCCATCATGACCACCATGCTATCCGGACACCGGCTTACATAGGTCGTCAGCATCGTCGTCATGGCACTTACGCCCGCGGCCTCGGACGTCGGGTAGTTGTCCAGCGTTGCCGGGTAGACCACGGAGTCAAAGTTGGACCCGGGCAGCTGTCCTATAACGGCCGTGGCGACTTTGCCGATGATGCCCGGGCCAGGCGCCTCGGTCGAGGCGCGCGCGATGATCATGTGGACGGCGTCACCCGTCACGCAGGCCGTGTCGGCGGAGGAGGTGGAGTTTTGCGCGGTGGCGGTGGCGGCCAAGAGGCCAGTAAGGAGGAGGAGGAGGGAAGCCATCGTCGCCGGAATGCTGGTCGGACTGTTGATGAAATGAAATGTGATTACAACCCTAGATAGTATGAACAAACTTGGGAATGCGAACGATATGAAGGTTACAGTGAGCCAAGCTATGGAGAGATGAAATTTCGGGACATGGGACGGAAGTAGTATCTCTGGAGTGATGGGTTTCTGGGGTATAAGAGACGAAACCCTTCTGAACACTCTCTACACGTCCATCACATCCCAGATAAGGTTATTTGGGTTCCGGGAAGAACCAGACCCAGTGCCGTCTTGCTCACTGACCCGATTTGCTGGATGTTTGGAATGTGGCTGGATGTCTCCCTGGCAACTTCACGTATCTGGCTGCCGTGGTCGTGCACCTACTGAGGTCAACGACAGCTCTACCCATCGCGTTGTGCATAGCTGTTTCACCAACTGTAAAGCGTGGTCCTTCGCAAGTAATTGAAGTTCCAAAGAGTCAAAGACCAGCAGGGCTAGCCACTACTTTCTCTAGCCGCAAGACGCCCTTCGCCGGCGTGTTGGAATTCACCCGGCGTTCGTGTTGACATTCGTGCAAAGAAACCGATCTGTCGAGATGGAACAGCGCGAATCGAGGGCCGCCGACCAAGTCCAATCGCAACTGTCCAGAGCTTTTTCCGCTAGCGGGAGTGGGTAGATCGACAGGGAAAGCTTGCGCTGGAGATGCAGCCCTACGGGATGTTGTGCACTTGATGAACACTCGGGTCGGAGGTTCCGAGTTGGCCAGGACGCGATTGGTTGACTTTTGAAAGTTTCAGCCCTGGGTAATGAATCAGCCGTGCGACGCGACGTCAACGTCGTCCGGATGTCTAGATGAAGTTTGCCGACAGTCAACTTCGAGACTCGGAGGTTCTGGCCTTTGATTTTCCCATGTGTCTCTCGGTCGTTTCGCCACTTCAATCATGCTGGATCGACTTCCAACTTAAATGGAGTCCTTCGGCCTTCTTTGGCTGTGCAAAACTAGAGCATGATGTCTCAGCTGGGCTAGCCAGACCGTTCTGATGTGTAGGCCGATGACCTGGAGCTCTCGCAGCATCTTCTCGAAGTCAAGCACCAGTCTGTCGACCTGAGACTGGCCACTCGAGTCACAGTATTCCGCCTGACGAGTTCTGTGGCATGTGCCGTGTGCTGAGTAAACGGCTCAACCATCCGGAGCGGACTGTCGTAAGGAGATTAATAAGATTGTCTTGGTACTTAGCGAACTCCCCTGGGTAGGAACGAGTAGCTGAAATATCAGAGTAGTCGCGAGGAACTCGTGAGCGCCGCTGTGACGGCTGCCGACAAAGGCGGTGCTTGAGGTGTGTGCTCCTCTGTGTCTCTTGTGTGCTGATCTGCGAAGGAGATTTGTCAGCGTGGTAGCACGAAGTCGTGTTTGTCAAAAATGGAATGACGGAAGGAACGTGTCCCCACTCAGTAGAAAGCCGAAAGACGCCGGTGCATTCAAAGCGGCGAGGAGGCTGTGTCGAGGCAGCGAAAAGCCATGTTTGGGACTCGACCATGGCAAATTGGAAGACGACACGTTTGGACCGTTTGCGCCCAACCCGAAAAGGGCGAGTGATGATGCAAGTAAGGCAAAATAGAAGTGGATGCGGTCTGTCCTTTCAATGGCTGGAGCAAGCCAGTGGGCTGCTAACAAATGCGAAGGAGAGAAGGTGCAGGATCCGTGAGCTCATGTGTGCGGGCGTAAAGGCAAGAGACAACGACAAGTCGATGGCAGGAACGGCCAGACTACTTCTTCCCAGTGTTGATACCGCCGTTTATACTGTCTTTCGTACACCAGCATTCTCACAACACACTTTTGACATTACATCCAATTCCAGCCTCCATATACTCAAGACCACATTGTTCTCAGGCTATATTGAGTCTTCCCGCATGCTTACCATTCGTCTTCTCCTCTTTTGACAGCTTTTCTGCCACCGCACTCGACCGCAATCGCGGAAATCACCAAGACAAGATGGCGTCGCTCAACCTCGACGAAGCCTCCGCGGATGAGGTCCGAGCCATCATGAACAATATGTTCGGCCAGTACGACCAACTTACTGACGAGAACCTTCGTGCCGTCTTCGACATCCTTCGCGACACCCCTGGTGTCACGTCGGGTGCCCGGGAGCATCTGCAACGGCTGCAAGTGGGCCAAAGCAGCGGGTGGCTCGAAAATTTAAAATGGCTGCTACAGGGCAAAGTGAATGGCTGGCTCCAACTCCCGGAGCAGTTCTTTTCTCCCGGAAGTCCCTTGGAGTTCGCCAGCAGACGCAGAAGTCCAACTGCCGCGGAAAGGGCCTTTGCTGCCGCGGCTCAGGCTCTGTCTGACTCCAAGAAGTCCTCGGCTATCAAGATTGAGTCCGAAGGGCCCGAGATTGTCATGACTGAGTCCGAGGAGCACGAGGCTGTCATCAAGAAGAAGACCCCAGTCTCTGCTGCGAAGCGCAAGCGAGGAGGCCGCTGAATGCCTTCACAAAGGTAAGAATTGCGGACGAGCTGTTGCAGCGGATGTCAACGGCCCCCTCTCCTACTCGGTCACAACTGCAACGCTCTTCCACTTTGTCTTATACACACTGTAACTGACACTTTTTATTTGAGACAGATCAGATCAAAGTTTGAGATCGAGCCTGAGAAGGACAAAGGGAAGTGAAAACAAGCAATAGATTTGATTCGGTCTCGCGAACGGTTGTGTTTCAAGTGGAACTGCTGTGGCAGTAACTCTATCAGCATCGATTGCGTTCCAAAGCCCATTCTTTTGAATTTGGAACCCTTTTACAATCAGAGAGGAGGATGAAGCTGCGGGAAGGTAGTTGTATTGCTAGTGGTTGTGCATGGACTATGGAGGCCTGGAGGCTTTCAAGTCTGAAGGCCTCATCAGACCGTCTTGGTATAATCAACCTTTAGAAAAGGTTGCTTCTTGTGTAATGTCAGGCACAGCCCAAGCTCAGAGTACATTGAGGTAGTGAATTCATACATTCTCTTGAAATATATTGGGCTTATAGTACCATGTTCTAGGATATTTATAGATAATATACCGCATTTTCCCGATCACTAAATCTGGCTTGGAGTAGTCGGTGCTATGGCTCTGGATCATGGGACCCATGAGACTCTGCCAGTTTGTTGGCCTCTGAAGACTGGCCAGCTGTCATTGATCATCCAGAAGTTGGTGTTGCAGTATCTTCAGGTCTCAAGTCCTGACACCGGGGCAGGATAACTATTGCAAGTCTGAGCGCATCATGTTGTCCTGCCCTCCTTACCCCAAACAAAATATCTATCAAGCCCCACCGATGGGCCCCAGGTAACCAAACTCTACGGACTTTGCAGTAGCTGCAGCATTTTCCGTCTTGTTGACTCTTGCTGACCTCAATCCGGAACCTGTGGACTGGCACCTTTTGCCATCCATTGAGTACGCCCAGTCGAGTCTCCCAGCGCTCTGTGTCCCTTCGCAAAAAAATATCCTTTCCGCGCACGACCATCTCCTCAATATTTCTTTCCTTGCAAATCGAACCTCGCTGCAATTGATTGCAAAATCTCTCAACTATCCGTCGGTCAGTACCTCTCGTATGGCCTCGCGCACTTCTGTCTCTCGACCCCGCTTGCGGACAGACGCTGACTTTCCATTTACTCTCAGTGATGTTGTCCTACGACTGAAATCTGGCTATACGCTGCTTGAACACCAAATCACTCCCTGGATGCACCTTGTTACCAACATGGCTGACTGACTGGATGGTGCCGACGATCGACAGGCAGTTTTGATTCTGGAGGGTCTGCTCGAGCCTTACCGCGAGGAGACCGCGAACGCGAACAAGATGGGCAGAGCCAACGGTGGCGGTCGGTTTGAGGGCTACAAACTTGCTGTAGCGGTGGAAATGGCCGGCATTGAAGAGCAGCTGGCCGTCATTAGGCGACGAATCGAGGCCAAGGAGAACAACAATATGGCGATTGTAGACGCTGTCGCAAACGCATTGCACCGCATGGAGCACAGAGACATTGCTGCCCACGAAGGCAACAGCATAATGGATTTTCGCAACGTTGCTGAAGACGAGGTTATCGAGCAAAACGAGAAAACCTTTAAGACACAGGAGAACGAGCAAGACCCCCAGACTGCCGGCGACGTAGCATCTCCAACCACCCGCGATTGCCTCATCTGCATGGACTCCTACGACGTCTCCCAGCTCTGGCTCCTGCACTGCGACCACGGCTACTGTAACGCCTGCATGAGACATTCGACAAGTCCCTCACCGATGAGACCCTCTTCCCAGTGCGCTGCTGCCAATATTCCATTCCCTTCCCAGAGAATGGTCTCCTTCCTCCCGGATTCCATGAAAAAATCATCCTGCGAATGGAAGAGATGAGAACTCCAAACCGTACGTACTGCTTGAACCGTGAGTGCGGCGCTTGGATCCGACCAATTGACATCAAACGCCACGTCACCATTTGTTCACGAGGGATTTGTGACACACAGACTTGTACAGAGTGCAAAGAAGAGGCGCATTCAGATCAGGATTGCCCACAAGACCAGCAGCTGGAGCGCTTGATTGATGAGAGCGCTTGGAGGGCGTGCGGACAACGTGTGGGGCTCAAGTGGGTCTCCTAGAGTAGAGAGATTGGCAAGAGGTCCTGGATTATGTCAAAATTGAGAGAGAGCTTGTGAGCTGGCTGCGGGATGAGCTGTTCAAGGTCGTAATATCGTACACAAGACCTCAGAATGGACTCTGGATCATCAGCAGGTCGAGACTTTGTGTCAGACACGAATATGTGCTTGGCACAGACAACTTGCTGGCAACACAGCAAACAGGCCACAAAGACAGACGAAAACCATAGAATAAGCGCTTATTCTGCGTGATGGGCTATATTTTCTGTATTCTTCATCCGACTAGAAAGGAGATATAGTCGCCTGGGCAGTCTGTCATATGCATGAAAATGGGCAGCCATCTGAGGTTGTTGCTTGGGTGCTTCACAGCGCCTAAACTCCTCGCACTCTCAATTCACCTTGGACGTCTCTTGGCTTTGATTCCTGGTGAATAAATCATGTATCCTTCAGCATGTCCTTCTATTTTGTAGAGAACAGCAAAGAAGGCGGCTTATTGTATGCTCTTGGTATAGTATCACAGATAGATTTTCTGTAGACAATCCTGCCTTGAAAAGTTGGCTTACTGAGAACGCCCCGATGTTGCAGTCCTTAATACTGGCTAACCTTATCTACTGCAACCTCAATCTATGTGGATAACAATGACATTCAATAGGCACATTGGAGAGCAATGCAACGAAATGCAGAGTTGCTGTTACACGTTCACAGTGTGACGTTACTTGCCCAGCTGTGAAATATCGAGCCTTTCGGCAGCCATTTATTTCCCTTCCTTCAGTCCAGGCTCCCGAGGTCCCTTTCAGGCCTTACTCGCTTTATGACAAAAGAGGCAGGCGCTGCCACATGTACAAAGCTCCAACACAAATTTTCTTTTGTCCACCCCACTATTTCTGCCTCACAACAACACAACAGCACCACAACATCAGGACAAAGGGAGACCTCTGCAGCTAGCAATATATCGACGTCCATGAAGCAAACGCCGCCCCATGCCTTCGTTCATTCGTGGAATGGTGCGAAAGACTTTCCGTTTCCCAGTCCAGTAGACACAGAACACTACCATCGCTGCTGCCTTCTTCAGCGCTCGCAGGCTCGCAGGTTGTCAAACAAGGAACAATCCTATCGCTCCTACCCTTCTCGCCGCCAAGCAGAGAACACTTCTATCGCCACTGCCCTCTCCAACGCCGACAGTTCCAAGGCTGCACATTCTTACTTACTTTTCTCAACACCACTACAACTTCATTCCATCAAACAAGGATGGATTTCGGCCGGAAGGTTGAAGCTGAGCTTGCAGAAGCCAGACAGTGGCTGGAGAAAACGCAAAGCTCACTGTGGGCCCTTGAACGGAGCCAGACGTCACCTGACAGCATTGAATGTACGGCCTGGTTGGAAGCTCAAAAAGTCAAGGCAATCGAGCGTGTCCGCATCGCAGAGTCCAAGCCGGCGCGCCTCCGTTGCGATGCCTGCAAAGACAGATTCGAGTCTCCCGACCTGGCGGTAGCTCCTTGCACCCACACATACTGCAAGGCTTGTGCGGAGAGATTCCTCAACGTCTCTTTTGAAGGTCGGGCAATCTTTCCTGCCAAATGTTGTGGCTGTACCTTTGACATCAGCAATGAGATCAACAAGGACATTCTTGGGGTCGATCTTGCTCGCAGGTATTTGGACAAGAAAGCCGAGGTTGAGGACCCCGACAGAACTTACTGCGCCAAACCGACTTGCAGCACCTGGATACGCCCCGAGACCATTACAGACAATGTTGGCACATGCTCACAGCCCGATTGTCTCACCATGACCTGCAGCATCTGCAAGACAGCTGCTCATGATGGCTCTGCTTGCCGCAAAGATGAGGCCCAGGAGCTGTTCATTCAAATAGTCAAGAAGCAAAAGTGGCAGACCTGCCCCGGATGCAAGGCCATCGTTGAATGGGAGTCCGACTGTTACAGCATGAGTAAGGACAATTACTTTCCTATATGCAGTCATGTTGGGACATCATGTATAACTGCTGACTTCTCCCTTTACTACAGCCTGCCTATGTAACACGGAGTTCTGTTACCTTTGTGGAGTAGAGTTCCCCGGAGGTTATCAAGTGTGTAAATGCCCACATAATCGAGAGGAGGCTGGGTATTCGGACTGGAGCCATGAGGAGACTTTGCAGGAGGCGGTAGATCGACAGGAGGAGGAGGAGGAAGAGGGGGAGGAGGAGGAGGATCGGCAGGAGGAAATCAGGAAGATGCAGCTCACCTAGAGCAAGAGTGCCTTGCTCAGCCTTGCTCAGCCTGAGCACTCTGCTGAGTACACACTGAGAAGTTGTGTGCTGGCTCAAACGCGCTAGGGCAGGCTGATCGAGCAGCTTGATTTACTTGAAGAACAGAGCCCCGATCGTATTGCAGCGAGAGAGAAGCAACGTTATGGTACAAAGAGCATCGCCAATCAGCATCAGCTCATGCCAAAGCAGCAGCACTACAGAAATAGGCTGAGTGAGCCAAAAAGTTGGGGAAACCCAGGGGGTTGATGCAGTGGCTGATGGCACACAAAGAATGAAGGGCAGAAGGGACCATCAAAGAGACCTGTGTTAGGATCGACAAGTCCAAGGTTGAAGATTTGACAAACCCACGGCATCATAGTTGCTCAATATCCAGTGACCAATCAAGCATAAGCGAAAAAAAAGATCATATTCTCTAGACCGTCTTGCCAATGGCGCTGGAATCCTCAGCGATTCGAGACAGCGTTTTCAAACAATTAGCCTGCGCCAGCACCGTTGAAATTGAGGCACATGGTAACGGGTACCCAGCACACAATCTACAGTTGTCGTTGTTTGAGCATTCATGATGGCGGTTCTTTTCGCTGCTGCCTTCGTCTTCGAGTGTCGTCGTTTCCGCGCCCTAGAAATAACTTCCGAGCCAGGCAAGAACCCAGCCGTGCGCGCAAAATACCCACCTTTTCCAGCTCCTTGGCCAACCGCGCAGCTTACCGATTAGCCAGTAGACTCTCGCCCCACACACTGAGGCAGGGATACCCGAGTCTCGCACATCGTTCAGCCTATTCAGGCGCCTCCCAATGAGTGAACTGGAGGCCGGAGTGCGGAGGGCGAATGGGGGGTCTGAAGATCGTGCGAACTTTGCCATAGCGGGGATGTCTGAAAAGTCGCCTCTCACCGTCCTCTCTGGAACTATACCTCATCACCCTCCTTGAGCTTCTCATCCCTAGACTTACACGCTCACCGCACACCCACGCACCAGCCCAGCCGCCTCACCTCCCCTCCACCCAAATCACCCACGATGGCACCCCCCTTCCGCGCCGAGCACATGGGCTCGCTCCTCCGCCCGCAACCCCTCCTCGATGCCCGCGAAGCCATCCGCGGCGGCCAAAGTCCGGACGCCGCGAACCTCCCCGCGCTGGAGAAGTCCGCCGTCAACGACGTCGTGCAGCTGCAGCTCGCAGCAGGCTTCCGCGCCGTCGGCTCGGGCGAGTACAACCGCACGCGCTTCTGGGGCAACATGTGGGACGAGTTCACGGGCAGTGTCGCGCTGCAGGAGGCCGAGGCGTCCATGTTCCGCCTGTACCACCCGGACGTCGTGTCGCTGATCGAGAAGGAGCGGAAAGTCATGCCGGGTGACAGCGTGATCGCCGGCGAGAAGCTGGGGTGGAAGGAGGGCGTGAGCGGCAAGAGCAACTTGCATGAGTTGAAGCTCATTCAGGCGGCGCTGCCCAAGGAGAAGTGGGGCGAGATCAAGTTGACGCTGATTACGCCGGCTTGGTTCCATATGCGGTACAAGCAGAATAAGGCGTGGAAGGAGGGCGTTTATGCTAGTGATGCTGAGTACTTTGCTGATGTAGCTAAGATTTACCAGGCTGAGCTTAAGTCGCTGTACGAGGCTGGTTTGAGGAACGTCCAGTTCGACGACCCTGGTCTGGCTTGTAAGTTCTGTCTTAGTAGCACGCGGGAGAAGACCCCATGCTAATGAGACACAGACTTCTGCTCCCAAAAGTTCCGCCAGGGCTGGGCCGACGACAAGGACAACATCGGCGCCGTCGACGACCTCCTCGACGCCTACATCAAGCTGTACAACGACTCCATCAGCAAAGTCCCCGCCGACATGCACACGGGCGTGCATCTGTGCCGCGGCAACTTCATCGGCGGGCGCCACTTCGCCGAGGGCGCGTACGACATCATCGCGCAAAAGCTCTTCACGCAGCTCAACGTCAACACGTTCTACCTCGAGTACGACACGGAGCGTGCGGGCGGCTTCGAGCCGCTCAAGTTCCTGCCCAAGGACAAGAACGTCGTCGTGGGCGTCATCTCGACCAAGTTGCGCGCGCTCGAGGACAAGGAGGAGATGAAGAAGCGCATCTACAAGGCGGCAGAGTTCGTGGCCGAGGGCACGGGCCAGACGAAGGAGCAGGCGCTCAAGCAGATTGCTGTGAGCCCGCAGTGTGGCTTCAGCACGCATGAGAGCGGGTACCCGCTGAGCGAGGAGGACGAGAAGAAGAAGCTGGGACTTGTGAGGCAGATCGCCGATGAGATTTGGGGTGAGCCTTAGATGCTCACGAGGGGGGACAGCGTTGTCTTTGAGGTGAAGTCACGACTGGAACGAGGCTTCGAACACGGCGTTGGGCGATTCAACAGCATCAGAGTCGCGAAAAGACTCGGTACCAGGGATGGCGTTAGCGTGGGTTTACTTGAGCATACTCAGTATTGGGCCATGGATTCAACTTCCATACGGGACATCAGCGGTCGGGAATATTCAAAAGGAAGGAGCCTCCAATTGAGGTGTGCCACGGTTGAGGAAGGCGCGTTCCGGTGCTACGCAAAGTTGGCAAGAGCGATGCACTGGCCACCAGGTGGCTAGATAATGTCACATTTGACCCGCTGGGCACTCTGAATGCAGATGAATTAACAACATTAGCACCCAACATTGTTCACAAGATTCATAGCCCCAGACTCAGCTTCGCTTCCATCGACCACCTCTCATCGTGCCTGACAAGCAGGCCGAGGCCGCTCCTTGTAGCCATGACTTCAGCTACACCAGCAACGGCAACACCAGACACAGAAGATCCTCTTCTCCCATTCGCTCCAGTCCGTTCTGCCATCCGCCTAGACGAGCTTCCTCTCTTCGCCTGCAAGATCCGCAGGCACGACCCATCAGACCCGGACAAGGTGCCGGTCATCGGTGCACCGACCTCCGGATCTCTCCATATCCTCATTCCTCTGAATTTCCCCGACGGTGTGCGGTGGCTGCTCAAAGTTCCCATCAATGGAACCGTCGAGGACTGGGATGCAGTATCCTCTCGGGCTCTGACAGCGGAAGCCCTGACTATGCGGCTCATCACGCGGCGAACGACCATCCCACTTCCGATGTCTTGGACTACTCACCGATCTGCGACAATCCCGTTGGCTGTCCTTACATCATGATGGTCTCCATTCCGGGACTGCCTTCTTACAAGGTCTGGTTCGACCCCAGCGCCACCGAGCAAGAGGGTTGTTTGCTCGGTATCATCGGATGGGACGACACCATGACGTTGCCACGGTCCGTCGGCAACATGAGATATCCAGCCTGGCTGACCCGGGACTGGGAATCCGTATCGCAGTGGTGCGACTCCGACGGTCCTAGCATCCGAGAAGATGCGCCGGCTACGATGGCTCGGTATCGGGAGGTCTACCGCGAAGCTATGCGGGAGGTCGCGCCGAGCTCGGATCCGTACGAGACGAGCCAGAGTCTGATCGCTCACAACCTTGCTATCGCAGCGAGGGAACCAGGTGCCCGAGCTGCATTTCTCAAGAAGATTATTGGCGAGATTAAGGAGAGGGAAATCCTTCCGGGCAATGTCGACGACTTCGATCTGTGTTGGAAATTAAGTGGTCAGAGTGGGCTTGAGGGTGACTTGCTCGATGCCTTGCAGACTGGATTCTTGCAATTACTAAACGACCAATCTTTGTGAGGCGAGACTCAAAAAGAACACGTCTTGGGATCCGTGCAAGTGAGAGCGAAGCTGGGTCTTGTATGCTGCGCAACTAAGGTCTACTCACGACTTCAATGTGGGCCTTCTAAAATCTATACGCATGCTTATACCCCGGGTCCATGTCGGAGTGCCCGTCATTAGCGAATTAGATAGCGAAATCCAAACTTTTCTCTCAAGAACTCCGCCGCTAATAAATGCATTCTCAAAAAGCCATGAACCTAGACATCTCAGATCATATATAGTAAAAAGAGAAAGAAAGTATGCAAGATGCGGCAATAAAGTCGTCCGAGGCTGCAACTTGGCTCTCTTGGGACGTCAAGAGTGGTGGCTGACTGGTAAGGCGCCGCAAGAATGAGACCGTCTTGCTTGTTGGGTGTGTAAAGCAATCAATCTCCAATTCCCACACATCGTTCAGACCGTCTTGACACGAGACTCTTCGGACTCAGCACTCTGTCTCTTCTCAAAGCCATTGTGCGGACGATTCCGCAGTGCCGTCCGCAAAGCGCCCTCGGGCCTGCTCATCCACACGTCATATCCTGAGCTGCTGTGAGGAAACATGACTTTGTTCCGCGGACTCCGAATCCAGTCCGAGGTGTGAGCCTTGGGGCGCGCCGCAACAGTTTCCATGTCCGACACAATCTGAGCGCAGTACAGCTCCAGAGGAAGATCGTTCACATCGTCGCCAAAGGGGTTCTCGATCTCACGCCCGATGAACAGCAAGCCCAGGATAATGTAAGCGGCGACCAAGCTGGCGGGAATTGTAAGCCAGCCAAGTTTCGCCAGCAGCTGAAATGGCAGCAAAAAGACGTAAATAATCGTGATCTGCGAAATGGCGATGCTGTACGCCACAGGCAACGGCGTCGTGAGCACGCGCTCTGTGTGCACCATTACATCGTTCAGCCCCGTCATGGCGTTGAAAACAAGGTTCTGCATCGCTGGACTCGGCAGGCGGCCCTCGCCGATGATCTCGTCGGTGTACGCGCCGAGGTAGCACAGGATCTCGAGGGGGAGGTTGCCGAGCGGGGCGCGCGCGGCGGCTTTCTTGACGATCTTGCGCGGGTTCGAGGTTGCGAGCGAGAGGCCGAGGCTGACGCCGACTTGCTTGAACCAGTTGGGCTGTTTGGGCTGGAAGCAGTCGCCTTCAGTGGCTTCTTTGGCGAAGGTGTCGAGGTGCCCGATGAGGTCGGAGAGGTCGTCGTAGTGGGTGTAAGGCTCGAAGCGGAGCTTGTGCTTGAGGGCGACGGAGAATGCGACGAGGAGGTTGAGCACGGTGCTAGGGGACATGTCAGTCTTCTGCTACGGACAGCAACTTTGACGCACTGGGCAGATAGTGTCCACCGCGGACGCTGTACTCACACTTTGCCCAGAACATCCTCTTTCCTGTGTTCTTCGCGCTCGGTCGTATGGATCCAGTAACCGCGTGCAAGTTGTTGACAGTTGAATGTCAACTGCGCCCAGAGTTTTCGACCCTCTGCGTACCTCTCGTACGCGGTGGAGTTCCGGAACGACAGACTCAAGCCCACCACGAAACCCATGATCGTGAGTAATATTGAGTCCACGCTGAGATTCACACCCTCGACGGCATCGTTCAGTGTGACGACGGTAATCACAGTCGACCACACTGCGATCATGACCAGAGGCACGATCATCTTGGGCAAGATGCTGCCGTGCATCTGCAGGAAGAGCGGCCATTTGGAGTGCTTCTGAATGTCACGAGGACCATTCTACACAAAGATGAATTAGCACTGTAGTAATTCCAAGCTTGGACGTTGCGGCCTGACTCACGAAGTAATCGTCCAAATCCATACTGGAGTTCCTGCGCGTGAATGGATTGGGAGTCGTCTGGCCTCGCGAGGGAATGGGCTCAATGGCCTCTTCATCAACCGCCATGCTCCTCTTTTCCTGGCTGTTATCCGCGTTGGGCTCCATCTGATCCATCGCGTAGTCTGTGCTTGCTGCAATTGAAGGGCGGAGCATTGGGCTCAGGAGCTAGGTCCATTACATACAGTGAAATACGGGAATTTTGAATCTCTGAGAGAAAAGGGCGGTGCGGGCCACTGATGACATTCCATTGTCACGCTGCAAGTGCTAACTCTGGTTGTCTTGGCCTCTCCTTTCTTTTGGACATGGCCCCCAGCCAGGTTCCTCGCTTAAGCGAAATGAATCGCGACTTCTGGTTGGATGCAGTGACGCGACCTTGTCGACGAATGGATACAGTGTGCTGGCCTCGAAACACCTCTCATCCCGTACGGGCGTGGCGGGTAGGGCGTTCCGTGGCCAGCACATGCAATGGAGTAGTGGGATTGTCTGCCGGTTGAAGGAACAAGAGGTTATTCATTGGGTCTTGGGTGGGGACTGGCATTGCTGAGAGGAAAGTAAGGGCTAGACTTTCAAACCTGTTGCTTGACTTTGTAACCTGATTCTGCAGCCTCGCAACATGTGATTATTATGAACACAGTTTTCTAAGAATATCCATTGGCGGCCTCACAAGGACAGGGTCTCTATGCAGCCTTGAAGCTTCTTCAATGTGCAATGCCCAGACTCTGAGTTTTCCCCACCTTTCTAGCACAATCACAATACTTATCTTGTTGGCAGTTCTTGTATTCTTGTGGGTGACCTTGTTATGAAGATGCTTGAGATCAGGTGAATTTCCCAAAGTTTGTGCTCTCCAAGGTGCTGTTGCACCCCGTGCGAGTGTTCCTTCTACAATAGCCAACAGTGGAGCCAGTTGATAGTGAAGCCCTGAACCCGCACAACTTATACTGGAGTCATGAGCAGACTTTCAAAGCCACTTCACATTCCAAAACGCTTACATACTGCCCATGGGATCCTAGGCGTGAATCAGAGTGGTATCTAGGTATCTCAAGCAACTTTGAACGGGTTCCTGTGAGGGTAGAGATTTCAGAAGTTTGTGTTTCAAAGATGCGCTATGCCATTCTCGTTCTCAGGATTGGATTGCGGGAAACAAACAATAAGGTCACAAAGAAGCT
The DNA here is from genome assembly GCA_022609195.1 of Plenodomus libanotidis. NCBI lineage: Eukaryota > Fungi > Ascomycota > Dothideomycetes > Pleosporales > Leptosphaeriaceae > Plenodomus > Plenodomus libanotidis. The sequence goes on from JAGKQA010000054.1 coordinate 186,896, forward strand.
AGTGCAAAGAGACAAGGATTTGGACAATGTCGAAATTTCAGTTCTTTGAAAGGGCTTATGCGGACAATATCTATGTTTTCGTGCAATTCACCTTCTAGGAGCCGTCGTGCAAAATGTCGAGATAGACAAATACAAGAAAGACTGCCAGCCTGAGTACCGTAGTGAGAGAGATGAGACCGTTTCATTGTGAAAACCAAAAGCCGAGTAGAGAAGCACACCGTTGAGCGGCAGAAGTCCCGTATACTCAAGCCACCGTAGAAAGCCCCTTGGCACGAGCCATGGCCGCTTCGCGCGCCACTGTTGCAGACTTTGGGTTGACCAGAACTGGCCAGAAAGCTTTCATGGATGACCGTTTTGAACTTCTGACTCGATACATAGGTGATACCACGGCCCAGAACTGGCAGTTCTTCAAAGTCACCGACCCAGCCAATCCCAATGGCAATCTCACATTTACGGCAAGTCACCCTCCCCATCCATCCCATCCACAACCCTGTTTGCTTGAAGTGCGTTGTGCTAATTTGTCTCTAGTACGCTGTTTGTGTCACGAAAGGATTCTTCCTCCTCTTCGAAGCATTTCTCACTAATGATATGCACCCAGAAAGCGATGAGTACGAGCGCTGGACCGAGATGCGTTTGTGGCAGCTGATGCTGGACTGCTGGACCAACGCAGCAGGTGACGAGACCAACACCCTGCGCTACGTCGCTGTGCATGACATTATCAACCAACAAGTAAGGAATTGTATCCGCAAAGAAATCAACGCACATATCGGAGAGGGCAGCAGACAGACTCCAGGTCTGGGCCGGGTGACAGTCGGGCCGGAATCCGTGACTTGGGCCCAGAACGTCTTTACACGCGCCGCTGTGCGAATAGTATCAGCTTTGACTAACAAGGCGGTGACTAGGTCGACTGTGAGCAGTGTTGACGATGAGCTCAACCCCTTTGAAGGCTGGGGTTATGCCTGTTCGAGCTCTGAGGTGCCGACGTATATCATGAGCATGGTTATGGAGGTGGAGAATACTCCAGGTGCAGCTTCTGGGTCGGGCCAGAGCACTCCGGTGCAGGCAGAGTTTGGGTCTAGCGGCAGCTCGAGCTGAGGCGAAGGCACTGCCGTCTTGGGGCAAATGATCCAGCTGTACTGGGCTGATACGCGGCAAGTAGAGCGAGAAGGAAAGTCTCGTAGCTGATATTCCTGCATTGGGCGAGGCTGCTAGCAAGACGCACAAATCGGTCAAATTGTTTTCATAAATCTCCCAAATTACATATACGTGGTGTGAGTACATACGAAGCGCATGAAAGGTCAATTTCTTCCGAATTGAAAACTCCATATTGTCATTGAATGAGTGGGAAAGAATCAGACAAAGGCTCTTCTGGCCTCTGAGTGCTCTCTCCCCCTCAGGAACAAAGGCGCACAGCAAACACCCATGAACCTGTCCACACTTCTACACTGTTGCACCACCCGACCACAAGACCAGATGGCATCTGCACCGCACAAAGCCTCGTGTAACGCTGCATCTGCATTGAAACGTCTAGGGTAGTAAACAATCCATAATACCTTAAGAATATAGGGAAGATCTCGAGATGAGCGCATCACGTGTACACGCCAGCCCACCAGGTCAACAACACTCCCGATGTTTTCCCGGCTGATCTTCGCTGTCATTGGTGGTGGACGGCCGCTGCGGACAGCCGCAAACACTTGGCGAATCGTGGGGAGCAATCTTTCAGATTCTTGGGACGAATCTAGCCCACAATCCAAAAAAGATTGGCAGGTTTGCAGGGAGGACTGCCCGGTCAGCCACAGTCTTGGATCCACACCAGAATCGGTCTACGTCGCCAGCTCACAAGACCTACAGGGCTCATATAACGCAGCACCGCTCCGGTGTTCTACTCGTGAAGAATGGGAGCCACGACTCTGTTTCCACGCAAAATGGCACGGGTGACTGTAGTAGTCACCGCCGTTGACTCGCTCGCCTGCCTGCGCGGCGTGGACTTCAAGAAGCTCTCGGCGGCGTTCAGCACCGTGCCCAGCGTACTGCGCTACGCCTCGCTCGCGCTGGCGTACCTGCCGCGGCCCGACGGGAAGCTCCTCACCGAGTCACCCGAGATGTTCGCGACGGCGGGGACGATTGCCAAGGTGCCCTTTATTATCGGCGATCAGAAGGATGAGGGCAACGCTGTTTGCGCTGTTCCAGAGTAACTTGACGAACACGGCGCAGATTACCGCGCTGGTGGACAGCTACCCCGACAATCCCGCCGCGGGCTCGCCGTTTGATACCGGCGCCGCGAATCAGTTGTGGGCGCAGTACAAGCACCTCGCGGCGATTCTCGGCGATTCTGGGCGACTTCACGTTCACGCTCACGCGGCGGCTGGTGCTCAACGCTGTGACCAAGTCGCAGCCGACCGTGCCGCACTGGTCGTACATCTCGGGTCTCGACTCGGACTCACACCCCACCCCTGACCGCACACCAAAGAGCGAAAGATATCCTGTGAGGACGTCTGCTGAGCGCGGCGGACTACCTTTGGTGCAGGTCTTGAATGCGACTGCGTTTGCAGATGGGTCTTGTCCAGGTCTGCGGTGGCGGAGCATACGACTCTTGCGGAGTTGCGAGGAGGGTTAATCGGTATAACGATCGGACGACAGTGCTGGTGGTCACAACCTTGCTTCACACCGGAGATCTGGAGTGCGATCAGTCAGCTTGGTTCTTGAAGTTGACAGAAAACACTCGGTGATGGTGAGACATGTAGAACGAGTCTAACGTGATCCTCCTCCAGACTGGGTCGAGGCTCCACTGGTGGTCGTCGAAGTCGTCTGCACTATCCATTCCTTCCCCGGAAAACGGTAGCAGGGATAGTCATGCGGGGTCTTGTCAGGGGTATGCTCAAGAAACTAGCAAGCGCAGTCGACTTCTTTTTCCCGGTTCTGAGGTGCTTCCTCAAGCGACAAACTGTGGCAGATGCTGTAACCCGACGGGAATTGTTCGAGGGAAATCACTTGCACTATCAATTAATGTATGAATGAGGAGCTTAAGTGCTGGTGAGCTCGAAGCATTTTGGGGGGTAAGCGGGGAGGCCCCAGCAAGCAGCCCTGGGTTGGGGAAGTGCGGGGTAGCTTGAGACCCACTCTAGCAGGAACGCTCCTCTACCGCTCAAATCACGCTTCACGATGGCCTCACTGCTAATGTCCGTTGCAGCTCGTACTTGTCGATCACAGCTTCCAATGGAGCCTCATGCAACATTCCTGATTGCTTGAGGCGCCGGCAAATCCCCGGCAACCACATTCAACGGGCCACCGCCGCCCTTGCGCATTACTCGTCATACCTGCAGTAGCTATTCTTTTCCTACTGTGCCGTGGTACAGCTTCTTACCCACAGTATAAACTGCTGGCAAAGCTTCCTATCCGTTTCCCTGCGTTTCCCTCCTTGTTCCACCGTGACATTCACTCCATGGGCCAATACGTCAAGATGGCTCCCACCGGTATCTCCCTACAGGAGCACGAGCACAAGCCAGACTACTGCAACGAAACTGTCTTCCGACGCAATTGTCTCCCAGCTCGGTCCTACTTCATCCCCGAGACTTCGCTCCTGCTCAATGGCAGCTGGGACTTTCACTACGCGTCCACGCCCCTCGAGGCTCCAGAGCCTGAAGCTGTCAAGGACACCACCTGGGTCAAGCAAAACGTTCCCGGCCATTGGCAGCTCCAGGGCTACGGAAAGCCGTGGTACACCAACACGCAGTTTCCCATCCCAGTCTGCCCTCCTCATGTACCGACAGAGAACCCCACCGGAACTTACAAGAGGACGTTCCATGTCCCGAGCACATGGGAGGCTTCGGATGAGCTGAGACTGCGTTTCGATGGTGTGGACAGCGCCTACCATGTCTGGGTCAACGGCGCGTTGGTCGGATACGCGCAAGGCTCCAGAAACCCTCACGAGTTCGACGTGTCCGAGCACGTCAATAAGAAGGGCCCGAATGAGCTGCTCGTCCGCGTCTACCAGTGGTCTGATGGCACGTACATCGAGGACCAGGATCAATGGTGGCTGTCTGGTATGTCTTGTCTGCTACCTCACGACCCATTCAGCAGCCCAAAACTGACATTATTCCAGGCATATTCCGAGATGTCCACTTGCTCGCGTTCCCTACTTCAGCTGTGATCCAGGATTGGTTCATCCGTACGGACCTTGATGCCAAGTACGAGAATGCCACTTTGCATGCTACGATCGATGTCTCAAGCAAGGAGAAGGCAACACTGGAGCTGACCTTCTCCGAGCTGGACAAGAACGGCGGATCCGTGATCGAGACCAAGACAGTGGATGTGGGCACCGGAACTTCAAAACTCGACATCGCCCTGCCTGTGACCAATCCCCAGAAGTGGACTGCCGAGTCGCCGTACCTCTACTCCGTGCAGCTTACCCTGAAGTCGTCCTCTGCCAAGCCATACACCGTCGAGCAGAGGATAGGCTTCCGCAAGGTGGAGCTCATCGACGGCCTTATGTGCGTAAATGGCACCCCAATTCGTCTGCGTGGAGTCAACCGCCACGAGCATCACCCCCACTTCGGTCGTGCCGTTCCTCTCGATTTTATCAAGCGAGACTTGCTACTCATGAAGACTCACAACGTCAACGCCCTGCGATGCTCTCACTACCCATCTCACCCCAAGATCCTCGACATGGCCGACGAGCTCGGACTGTGGGTCATGGACGAGGCCGATCTTGAGTGCCACGGCTTCTACGACGCCGTTGCTCGACCTCAAGACGTCCAGGAGGACATGGATTACGAGGAGCGAAAGAAGTATACGTTCCCGCTGGCCGCGAAGTACACCTCCGAGAACCCCACCTGGAAGGAGGCCTATCTGGACCGCATGCGGGACATGGTGCAGCGCGACAAGAACCATGCTTCCGTCATCATCTGGAGTCTGGGCAACGAGGCCTTCTACGGCGAGAACCACAAGGCCATGACCGCATATGCCAAGGAATTTGACCCTGGCAGACTTGTTCACTACGAGGGTGATGCTGAGTGCGAGACAAGCGATATGTACAGTTATATGTACCCGCCCATCGAGCGGCTCGTCAAGCTGTCCGAGACGGCGGGTGTCAAGGATGGCAAGTACAAAGTTCCAGTCATACTCTGCGAGTACGGCCATGCCATGGGCAATGGTCCTGGATGGCTTGAGGACTACGAGGAGCTTTTCAGGAAGTATCCTCGCTTGCAAGGTGGGTTCATCTGGGAGTGGGCCAACCACGGTCTGTGGAAAGAGGAAGGCGATGGTAACGGCAAGGGTGGCTACTACGGCTATGGCGGTGACTTTGGAGACACCCCCAACGACAGCACCTTCGTCATGGATGGCTTGTGCTTCAGCACCCACGAGCCCACGCCTGGCTTGACGGAGTTCAAGAAGGTGATCCAGCCGGTTGGACTTTCTGCGGAAGGCGGCAAGCTCACAATGGAGAACTACTACGACTTCATCAGCCTGGAGCACTTGGTCGGATCGTACAAGGTGGAGGAATTTGGTGAAGAGTAAGTGTGCACTGCTATCACGGCCTAATCTAGCATACTGACAACCACACAGGACTAGACTGCTGACAGCCGGCAAATTCGACATCCCTGACATCAAGGCTCATAAGAAGGCGGAGGTGGATCTGAAGGACGCCCTTTCCAAATTCAAGAGCAGTAAAGACGTCTTCGTCACAGTCTCCCTGACCACTCGCGACGAAACCCCCGGCCTACACGCCGGCCACGAGATCGCCTGGACACAATGGCAAATCACCAAAGCCGCGTCACCATTATCCTCCGCCCAAACACTAAACAAAGTCTCCTCCCCCGTCAACGTCACCTCCCAAGGCGCCGTCATCACCATCTCCGGCCCGCACTACACCTTCATCTTCGACCGCGCCCGCGGCGCCCCCGTCTCCTGGACCGTCAACGACACCACCCTCCTTACCCCCGACCCCACCACTGGCGTCGCCATCACCCCGGGCGTCTGGCGCCCCTCAACCGACAACGACGCGCCCCACTCCCTCCCCTACTGGGAGCGCTTCGGCGTCAACGCGCTCACCTCGCAGCTCCGCTCCTTCAGCATCGACACCTCGGACCCAGACAAGGCCGTCATCAAAGCCCACACGTTCCTCACCCCGCCCGTGCTCGCGTGGGGCTACGACGCCGAGATCGTCTACACCGTCACCGCCACCGGCGCGCTACACATCGACGTGCAGCGCCTCGCGCCGTCCGCCAACGAGCATACCCCGGGCGGCGCCGTGCCGACGCACGTGCCGCGCGCGGGGCTGAACGTGCGCTTGGCCAAGGCGCTGGACAAGGTTGCGTGGTACGGGCTGGGCCCCGGCGAGAGCTACCCGGATAAGAAGTCGGCGCAGCGCACGGGCGTGTTCACTGCCGAAACAGTCGAGGAGCTACAGACGCCGTATGAGGTCCCGCAGGAGAACGCGAATCGCATGGAGACGCGGTGGGTGGCGCTGACGGATGCGTTCGGCGCGGGCGTGAAGGCCAGGGGCGCGGAGGAGCTGCTGTTCAGCTGGGTAGCGAGCAATAATAGCATTGAGAATGTGCATGCGGCGCGGCATCCGCCGGATCTGGTCAAGGAGGATGCGACCTTGTTGAGGTTGGATTACAAGGTAGCTGGTGTGGGCACGGCAGCGTGTGGGCCGGATGTGAGGGAGGATTTGACGGTGAAGACGGAGGAGATGAGCTTTGGGTTTGTGTTGGAGAGTGTGGGGCTTTGAGGAGGGTTTGAGTGACTAGGAAGTGCATCCGCTCGTTCGAGTAGGGTCCATCGAATCTTATATACGGATTGGAAAAGTTGGAAAATATCAATGATGCCCGACGGGGTTGGAACAACCATTTCTGCTAGACGATCCGCTCTGACAGTGAGGAGATTATGCGCCGGGACTTGGTCGCTAAATAATGCAGTCCACGGGCTTCATGTGGCTTTACCTGGGGTATCAGCTCTTTCGTCTCTCAAGTCCACCATGGAACCCGTACTCTCCCACTTTCCCACTCTCCACAGGCTTCCTACATATCCATCGCTCAATAAGCTCGACGTAATGCCGCTGCGTGTGGGAGAAGCCTATTATATCAGTGTTGACTCTCTCAACTTGATGGCAATGAAACAAGCGGTTCTCTCTTTTTTCGTTCTTCGACCTCTCTATATCACCTCACCATCTCACGTAAGCCATAGCATTTAGTCTTCTATCCCTCCGAAGTTTTTCTCATCAGCAGAAGCGCACGTCATATCCACAATTGCCAGCATCACGTTGCCAAGTCTCCCAGCTCGAAAGCGCTTCACGCCATCTGTGCCACAGCTGCGCAATTCGCGACAAGAGACGACAACGGCAACACGATGACCACCATAAGCATCGATCCCGACGGTGACTTGCTCCTGGTCGTCGGGAAGAAGGAAACGCCCTTCCTTGTGTGCTCGCACGCACTTGCTCGATCAGCACCCTTCCGGAAGAGCATGCTGAACGGCCCGTTCGCAAAATCGAGGCCCCCTGGAAAATGACGGTACAAGTGGACGGTTCCATTACTTGAAGACGATTCCTTGGCCATAGAATTTGTTCTTCAGCTCGTCCATGCTCAGCTACACAAGGTTCCCGCAATCAACACCAACTTGGCATTCCAAGTCACGGTCTTGACTCCCAGATACGGAATGTCCTCGTGCCTGTGGCCTGTCGCCCAGCTGGGGCTGCATACGATCCCAACTACTTGGTCTTTTGACTGCCGTTACGAAGTAGAGTTTGAAGAGGGTCGATTGTGCTACGACTGCAACAGCGTACCGATGAGCGCACTGGGCCCTTGGATGTTGCGAAATGCCACCACTCGAGTGGTTGTGGATCACCCAGCAGCTTGGAGATTCGAATCTTTACCGAGGATTTCTACAAATTTTCGCCTACGAAACCGAGATCTGCAAGGAGACCGGAGCTCTGGAGATCGATAATGAATGGAGGCGTGCAGGGAACACGTTGTACACGCACCACTCGAACCTCTCACCAAGCGCCGACCGTGTAATAGACATTCTCATCGGTCAGTTTTCCATCATGTTTCCGCTTTCTGCGAGCGAGCACGTCCACATAACCACTAACTCACCTTCTTATTTAGGGGAAATCAAGGCTGCAAGGCTTGAAATGCTCGAAGTGCTGACGCGTTCTTATCGAAACGACGTGCAGAAATTGCAATACCGGGTGACGTTGTCGGCAAAGAATAGCAGCGATGAAGGCATCTCTTCCTGTCAAATAGCGGATAGCTACTCTCGGAGAAGCCGCATGATGGTGTGTGATTTCTCTATGCTCGGCGCTGTCAAAGCTTGAGAGATCATGGGAGGTCTGGATGGTTTCGTCCTTTTCAAAGCAGTCGAACAGCAGTATTTGAGCCCTGCAGAGGCTCACAGATTGCTTTGGGACGACCACGAAAACGGGGAAGAGTCCTCCTGGGATGATCTGTCATGCTCAACGACAAGCACAAGGACTGCGCACCGTTTCAAGCATCGTGCCCTAGTCTCTCAAAACTCTGGGATACTACAGGAAAGCTGTCTGAGGAAAAGATCGTCTACATCAAGAACCATACAACAGTCTCAGGTGTGCAATGTGATCCGCATCATCTCAGTTCTATCGAACGCGCACACGACCAGATCGAGGATTCGGAGGAAAGCATCGGCGAGTAAAGCACAACGTATTAAATAACATGGCAGGAAGTATTAGTTAGGTAGGAAACGAAGCTGGAAATTTCCTAAGGTATTCGGACATGACAGCGCAGGGCCTACGGAACGAGATCGTCAATGGCGGAACAGCAGTGGGTCGTAGACCCGGCAAGCGGCGGAGATTCTTCAACATATCAAGATGGAAAACGTAACGGATCATTGGTAATTCATAGATATTTACAGGAGTCTCTTTCATATCCGTGACATACACTGCTTCTCACAATAGTGATATACATCTCGTTAACCCGCCCAATGACTTCACAAAGACCGACTAGACAATTTTTGGCCATATGTTCGTATTTTCACCACACAATTTGCGACCATAGCACCTTGATATTCTTGCCAGCCTTGTTATGCGCCGAGCACACTTTGGTCGAGCCAAGACAAGGATTAATGGGGTGGATCTGGCATCTAGGACACACAGTCAAGCTCCCAGACACCAAGACTGATGGTAGCACATTCTGACGGAAGCAGGTACATACGGACTCAAGGCTATTTTCCACTCCAAGCAAAAGTATGACTGGTGTTCCTTTTGCGAATATTTCCGCATCCGCCTACGTGTTGGCACAGCAAACTCGATAGCACCCCACTAAAACCTGAAGAGCAGGTGAAAGTCGGTCTCGCCTGTTTTATACGCCTGCTCAAGCGACGCCGACGTACCGTTACCAATCAAGAAGCTTCCACCTGATTCTAAGTCTGCTCCGGTACGACTAAATCGATCGGATTGAACAAGGTGACTCGAATACCTGGGTACAACTGCTGAGACGGCGGTAGCACATGAAATTCCCACGGCTCTTCCAGGTTTAAAACTATCTGTCCTCGTCAGTTGCGTCACAGACTCCGTCCATTTTGAAACCAACGCAGACAACTTCCCCATCCCAGTTGAGGCTCATATTTAATTATTTATAAACCTCCTCGCCTGGCTCTCCCAATTTCAACTTCCAGGGTTTCCCTCCTCGTTGCCAGGAGAAACTCGCAATCGTCCATCAGCTTCTTCCTGCCTCCCGATCGACGCTGCCTTTGTGACCTGGACCCCGACTTCGCCACCATTTAAACTCTCAGATACTTGCTTCCACGGCATTACCTCCTTCCTCAAGGCGACCTGAAGTTCATCGTCGGCAACAGGACAGTGTGCTTCCTCGTCTTCTCGCGCGCTCTTTCCCGATCTGCTGGCCCATGAAAAATGATGCTCTACGGGCCGTTTGCTGAAGCGAAGCCTATCGATGGAAACGACTGGAAAGTAGAATTGCCCGAGGACCACGCCGATGCCTTCAAGGTTCTCATGAACCTTGTTCACTGGCCTGGACAAAGTAAGAAGCTGCCCAAGGTTGACCTCCAGCTCGCTTTCGAGGTCACCGTCTTGACGAACAAATACTTTATAACGCATTGCCTCGTTCAATGCTCCCAAGGGTGGATCACGAACTTGGCCTATGATTCCAAGGATGAGAGCGGAGAAGAGGACATTCTTGGGACTCCTCCCCTCCAGTGGGTGTGGATAGCACGAGAGCTCGGAGACTTATTGGAATACCTAAAAGCTTTCAAGCAGGTGACTCTACGCTGTCACTGCCATCAAAACGGCCCTCTTTTGAAGAGGTTAGACTCACACGACCTCGATATGCCTGACATCATTCGAGAATCGCCACTGTCAATAGATGGAGCTGCTGTTCTCTGCCCGTTGGTTGGTGAGTGCGCCTAGCCCTCCTTTCTCGCGAGTCGCAGCACGTTGAACTGAAAGTTAGCAATGTGATCCATTGACAAAAGAATTGTTGCTCGCCTTTGAGACAACCATCCAGGAAATCAAGACACCCGCCCGCAAAGACATGGAAGATTTTCAAGAGCGGGATTTCCCACCCTCGATGAGCTCCAAGAGCTTGTCGGCGAGATTGCGACTTCGAATCGTACCCTCCAGTGCATCCACCAGCAGGGCATTCTGTCGGGTCTCACACAAGAGGTGACCGACCAGCCTTCCGGCAAGCGCTGGCACACTCAGATGACGGATGATGAGCCTGATGAGCCTGATGAACCCGATGAGCAGTGAGGCCTGGAGAGGCTGGCAAGACACTGTCATTTCTGGTGGCTTGGAGATAGCTTTGGCAGAGTATACTGGCGTGAATAAGAAGGGGGTTGGGCAGCTGGTTGCCCATGCTCTATCGGGCGAATTGGCTAACAGGTTTACAGATCCTCCTCGTGGACGGAAGAATATGTGAATAGGAGCCTAAGAGGAGAAGCTGGTCTTGATCACACTCAAAGGAATAATTCACATTTTCATTATCGGGGATTTCAAAGTTGTCCATCTGCAACAAATGAGACAGCAGATCATCTTGCGCTGAAAGGAGAAATTCTGGGATTTGCCCGATCTCAAGAAAGCTGCCTTTGCTTATTTAAAGCTCGTTTGCCGCTCAACAAAAGTTGCAGGTGTAGGGGTGGCTGTGATGGCTGTGAGGGACCCACAAGTCTTCCTTTATATAAAGACTGTTATGTGGCCTCTATTAAATAGATTGCTTTAATTCAGAGCTCGTTTCCGTCACAGCAGGATATCATGGGGGAATATGCGATGGCGTGATCGGAGGATCATCGGGGTGGGTTAGGAATTCAACGTTTCCGATGGATTTGCTGCGGACGTCTGAGTGTCTGCTCCAGGAGATCAATGAGTGAGGGCAAACACAACATAAACGCATTTCAGCGCTATCCACGTCGCCAGGTCTCCTATCCCATTATGAGCCCTGTGTAGACGAGTTTAAAGATGGTTTTCCTCTGGTCATATCCAATTTGTGATGTTTTAGTGAGGCCGGTCTGGAACCCACCACATTTCTACTGTTCAGACTTGCCTGCTCCTCGTGGCGCATCAGTATCGCAACGTTCCCATAGATGATATGATGACGGCGCGCTATGGTAAGTGGAGAGATCGTCGCTCAGTGCTAGATTCCCATGAAACATGTAGGTAAGTAATCTTGAACTCGCACCGCATCCAACCTTATTCTTCGAAAAAGTCCAGCCAGCAGAGCCACAGAGTGAAGAATGCAGCCTCTTCGAAACTCACGGGAATTTCCTCTCAATTCATTGTGTAACGGCTTCAGTGTCGCAAGGGAGAGACTTTACCTCGCCGAGATCATATTTTGCGAAGAGCCAAGTGCTTCGTGCCAGAACGTCGGGGCATGGGAAGCCTTCCGCAAGCTTCGAACCCCAGAAATTTCCTTGCCCAATCTGTGAGATTCCCGAAAATTTTGTATTTCCAATGTGGCTTGAAAACGCGTGTTAGTCACGGGCGACCAGATCCTGGCGCCTGATCAGGCATGATATGATGTACAATGGTGTGAGAAGCAGTTTGATTCTGCTGGTACTCAGCTATAAATATGTACAAAGAACGAAACTGTACTAGTCTCTTTTAACGAGCACATCCGGTCTTAAACTCCTTCGCCCGCTACGAGTGCTTCAAGACGACAAAGCAGGAATAGCCTGAGGGTCGGTATTGAACATCTCGTTCGGGTCGTACGTCGTCTTGACCTGCTGGAGCCTCTCCCAGTTTTCGCCGTACAAGAACTCAGCAGTCTCATCGATCGACCACCTCTCGTCACGGTACGTAGTGAAGCCACCAGGGACACCACCAGCAGCCTTGTAGCCATCGACAAACTCGTAGAAGTTGGCACGCACAGAGTCGATCGTGGTGTCAGCAAAGGAGATGTTGTATGCCTTGGAGCGGATGTCCCAGCGGATCAGAAGCAGGTTGGCATCGTGCTTCCACGCCGACGTGTCCGCGGACAAGCTGTTGGTGTAGGCACCGCCCCAGATGTCGACGAAGCCCGAGGCGGTGGCGTCGGTGGGCTTCGCAGCGTATGCGGTGCTGGAGAACAGCTGCCATGCGGTCTCGTTGGTGAGGGGGGTGGACTCGGGGATGGTCACCGAGGTGATGTAGAAGTAGCGGCGGCCGGTAATGGACTGGGCTTTGATACCGGGGGTGGTGATGTCCTCGGAGTCCCAGAAACCGAATTGGCTGGCGGTAGCAACCATCGAGCTGGGAAGATACTTCATGAGTGACGCCGAAACGCTGGCGAACTCCTCGGTGGTGCCGTAGAAGAAACCCTCGAGCTTGGAGGATGTCTTGAGGCCGAAGCGGATGGAGACCAGGTCGTTGTTGTCCGCGCTCTGGGCCCACTTCTGGGTGCCGAGAAGGGCGTCGACGTTCTCCTGCTGTGTGGCAGTGTAGTTGGAAGGGAAGGCGATGGTGTAGTTGGTGACGATCTGGGAGGGAGGCGTGAGGGTCTTGAGCTTGAACTGCAAGACGACGCCCATAGAGCTGGCAGCTCCGCGGACGCCCCAGTAGAGGTCCGAGTTGACGGTCGAGTCAGCGTCGACAATGGAGCCGTTCGCAAGAGCAACTCGGACGCCCACGATGTTGTCCAGCACTGTTCCGGATGCGCGGGACAGGGTTCCGAAGCCGGAGGCAGCAACGCCGGTCATGCCCACGTCAGGGCAGCGGCCGTGAGGCAGCGTGCGGTTGTAGTCGTTCCACATTAGGTTGGCTACATCAGAGATCATGACCGGGCCACCGTAGGTCAGCACCTCGGTCGCCGCGTCGTACTCCATAAGCTTCATGTTGACGAGGTTGATGATCATGGCACCATCATTGCGGCCAAAGCCCATGCTAGAGAACGAGCGGTTGCCACCGAGGGTGGTAACCTTTGTGTTGGTAGACTGCGCACATTGTAGCGCCGCAGAGACTTGCTCTTCGCTGGTGGGAAAGACGACAGCGGAAGGCACAGGGCTCAGTCTCGAGTTCCAGGCCTCGATGTCTGTTGCCCAGCTGGTGCTGGAGGACACTGATGTCTGGATACCTGCGGTCGTCAGGCACTCCTCAAGAGTGGCAGCCTGACGAGAGGCGCGAAGTGGGCGTCCAGTAGCTTGTTGATGAGGAACTGCGCTCGCGCTCGCGAGACTCACGAAAAGTCCAATTAGATAAGTGATTCTGTGAAATGAGACATGGCTCTCGCCGGCGGTGAAAGAAAGGACGGCCATTGCAGACCAAGTTTTGCAAATTCGAATGAATGTGTGGAACGAAAGGAGTCCCGAAGTATCAAGGAGTGGTTGATTATCAGAGACGCGTTCAGGACAAGACCTCCAGCATTGAGTTGACTTTATTTATATTATATGCTAACTCTAATGCAAACCCTCCCTTCCCTCGTTGTTCATGCCAAAATCTAGCGGCTGACTACAAGTCTTCGCACCCCAATTTCGGGTCACCGAGGAGACGAAAACTAATTGTTGAATCATTCCACGGTGACTTTTGTTTCTGACTGTGCTGCCCCTTATTATTGCCTCAAGAAACGGCGAAGGCCGCGTTGAATATCCACAGTTTCACCATATCCGCGACCCAAAACTGCTGCCACACCGTAGAAACAAACGACACTGATGGTGGGGCGAGTCAATAACACTCCTGCCAAGCAACACAAAAGTCTAATAAAATTTTGGCTCCTGAATGTGTTTACTCTAATTCTCTTGGCAGCAGTGGTTGATATATTGGGCTCTCGCAACAGAATCTGTCCCGGAAACGACTTGGCAATGCAGATAACTGGGTTATGCTTTCGGGTATTGCAAGGCGGCGAACGAGAGATGATATTGCTGATTCCTCTAGAGCTGACGATTAGTGATGGTTGTAGACGCTACACTCGCGATTCATGTATTGATCTGTTGCATACCTAGCACATTGAACCACTGTCTTGTAAGAACTTATGGAATGCACGTGGAAGGTTCGACGTTTGCGGTCAGTTTGGTGAAGCTAGAGATGCATGGCTAAGACCCGCAGACGCTTGGGTGGAATGGGAATCGGCCGTCAGCTACAGAGAGCTCTTACACTGGTTGCAGGCGGGTTATGGTTTTGCCTTTGGATCACACGTTCACACTATTTTCCTGCCCAGTATCTAGCGCACTCGTTCCTTCTTAGCGCACAAGTGCATCATGCGGCTTGCGTCTTCGCGCGCGGCATCAAAGCATATGGCTCATTTCCCGGTCTGGTACTTTTCTGGTGCGAAAGCTACGAGCTTTGCTCTGGCCTACGTATGGTATCTTCCTTTTATCTTACTCGTTGAAACAAAAACACACACCTAGGCAAGGTCCAAGGTTGCCAAGCCAAGTCTTGAAGCTGCACTGAACTTACTACTGGGAACGGCTCGCTCGAATTCAAACGCTACAAAGTGAATTCAATTGTTGACCACCTGGGCAGGTAGCACTAAATAAATATTCATTGTATTCATCCAGTACTTTCCTTCCTTCTAGTTTCCCTTCACTATTACGAATTAGATTCCATAATTTCTCTACCTCTGCAATTTCTGATTGCATACTGCCTTCGTTCCGAAATGCCTCCCATGCTTCGTCGGCAAGGCCGGACATCTTTCAAACGCTCAAGTGACTGCCTTTCAAGCTCAAACATACTGATCGGGGTGATGCTGGCCGGTAGAACTGTTCTTGACCCGAATTCTCGTTGGGGGCGGTGACATGAGCTCAACATCAGTTTCGCTGCCCGTCTTGAGAATAGTTCAGTTCAGGGCACCAGTGCTGTCGCGAAATTGCGATTATGGGTCTTATCCCAGCCACGAAGTGGCTGCCGATGCATCACTTGGCATCTCTTTGGATCTCGGGGACTTCAGAGGCGTCCGACTGTATGGGGAGTTCAGCTTGTGCGTGACAAAGCGATCCCAGAGCGGCATGAGCGGTGGAACGCACCCACAGACGACGAGCATAAAGGCTTCGGCGGCGCTCCAGACTTGAATGTTATATGCGACTCCTAATGTAAGTAATACCATTAGTCATCTTGTGATTTCCATTTTCTTTTGGCGACAATGGCTCCGTCGTAGGCACTTACAAGTAAAATCAACGCGCTCAGTGAGCTCAACTGTGTACTGTGTTTTTATCGAGCCACAGACCGCAGACCTGGGATAGTGATCAGCCTTGTTTTCGCCGAGATTTGAGTGTGATGAGCCCGACTTACAATAAGCCCAGACCCAACAGGATGCACAACGCAATTTTCTTCCCGCTCTTCAACTGCAGTCTGGATATGAAAGTGATTGGAAGCAGTGCCAGAACCATATCGGTCAAGACATTCCAACCACGCTCAAAGTACACGTAATTTTGCAAAACGGATGGCGATCGACAAGAAGCGTCCGTGAGACCAGTGATCCATGTTGCTTGCACTGGCGAGCATGAAGACAAGGTAAGAATAATCGTGAGAGAGTTTGCAAAAGCGACTGTGCAGATGATCCTAAGGTTACCACAGTCGGTAACTCAGATGTTGTTTAGTTTGTCAGCCATTTTAAAGATGATGATCGTCCAAGAAATGCCACTAAGACATCTTTTTCTTCAATAACTATATACACCAATTTCTATCTCATTGCCTTTATTCTACCTCTCACATTCATCAGTATTAAGTAAATCTCCGTTTCCAACTTTTGATCTCATTACCTGCTTTGTTTTCCATTTTGCAAACAGCTAGCATTTTTTTCTTCCATACTTTGAAAATCGTCTACGATGCCCAAGTTGCTTGAGACTTCGTATCAATTACTTGAAGACAAAGATGCGTCAGATAATGGCTCAGAAGCCGGTCACACTCAACTGCTCCGGACCAATAAACGTCAATGGGTTTGGGCATTGATCGTCCAAGTCATCTTGATAACCATTTACGGTGTCATCACTATCATAATCATACGGTCTGGAGCATCACAATGCGATCCAGGCGTGAAAGGTAAGACTTTTCTGTAGAGTCCTTCAAATCATTGATCAAAGTCCAGATTGGCTCCTAGTACCATTTTGGCTCAAAGTTTACTTTTCCTACAGCTCTGCCTGGGCTTGATTTTAACTACGAAATGCGAAAATACGAATATTTCCTAAATAACTCATTTGCTGGCGAGCCACGTCCTGAAAGTGAGGGTGCATGGCATACATTGATGAGCAGCATGGCTGTGCGTGTCACTGCTGACGAGCTTGCTGTCCACCATCAATCGTCCGTGGCCCTCCCAGAAGGAGGATATTTGGCGTGGCTTGGCGCTTTTCACGAGCTGCACTGCGTGAAAATGGTTAGGCAATGGAGCTGGCGAGATTCTTATGGCAAACTGGCGAATATGACAGCATATCAAAGAGCGCAACATATGCTTCATGTGGACCACTGCCTGGAGGTATTGCGCAGTGCTGCTATCTGCCGCGCAGAGGTTGATTCTTTGGCTGTTTTCGCTAGGATCCCGCGAGTCCACAGCCAGTGTTCAACACACATCGTTCAATGTATTGTTGCGTTAACTGGGATGCTATGATGACATCTCACGCTGATCGCGTTGTGTCTCGCCAAGAACTTGAGGGCTTGACAAATCCTGTCTATGACTCTGGAAACAGTTCTCATTCTTGAAGACACACAACAAGGGTACCAGATCATCGTCATGAACAGTCACTGTAAGTGCAATAGATCCTTCCCGTGCAACTTACCGCGTAAGTCTCGCTAATCTGTCAATAGTTGCACATTCCAAAATGCTGTCGCTTGGGATTACGGAGAACACGAATTTCTTGCTTTTTGCTAAGAGAACTGGAGTTTGCTGCAGCAGGTTGATTGTGAGGGCTAGACCAGGTCTTGACTGCCATAACGATACAGAAATTGAATGCCATTTCAGTAAATCACCAATGCACTGAAAGTTGAGTTCTTATCGAGACAGTCCATGCATGCCTTCACTTGCTTGTCCTTCCCGGCGATTTGACTCGAAGCAACGCGTTGCAATGCGGAGGCCTAGCAAACAGTGAATCTTCGAAGTTCTGGATCCTCTGCGAAACTTCAAGATTCCCGTGCCAGGATCTAGTCAGTCAAAGTAGATAGCGGCGAATGTTCAAAATACCAAGTTTGTTGAATTCGCGGACCCCCCCCCCCCAATGTTCACTGGCAAGTTTCACTTGCCAGGAAGTTCCGTTATTTCGCGCTTTCGATCTTCGCCTCTAGAGTGTTTCCATCATCAATGTAGAGTAGAGCAAATGCAGATGGGCCTCGGCCGTACCACAAGCCAGTCAAGTTAATCTGGAATCCGCACTGCACAAGATTGCATACTTATGCCATCCAACATAGTGTTACCGTAGGCCCTGCGAAAATCCACCGTCCCTTTAGGCATGCCTCTCTCGTGCAAGTGAACCTTGTAGTATCGGTCTATGCCGATCAGTGGATCCGTGGAGCGACGGCTCAATGTAACGATACTGTATGGTCCAGAAATTCCCACAGGCCCGGACATGTGGTAAATCCATAGTACTGTGGCACAGCATGCTGCATGTGTCTATTCCGGTTCCTGTAATGTGACCTGTCAGTAAGAACGCACATCCCCCGGCCGTCTTTACCAGGTGGTTGGAACCTCTGAGGTGACTCCTTGCCCATGCCACATGGAAGATATTGCCCTGGCTCCGAGAACCGAAAGTCACGGCTTCCGCTGCGAGAGGACCCGCTCCTCTGCGTGTGCTGTTGGGGCGGCAGGGCGGCAGGGTGGCAGGGCGGCTACGGGGGTTTGGCGGCTGAATTACGAGGCTGTCCCGAAACCCTGCACCGACTGCATTCGAATTTTGCCAGCCTCGCCGGTCCAACACCTTTGGCCTCGTTCACGCCCAACGGGAACTCCTGGACCCATACTTGCAGTGCTACACTGAAAAATGCACCGGTCTCTACACTTTCCCTGCTCAGCTTTCGGCCTCGCGGCTTTCGTCGCCTCATGAGCCCCAGACTATGGAACGAGACCGATGCAACGCACACTTCAATTGGCGGCTGTACTATCCTTCTTCAGCGCGAGTCGCGGACTCTGATGTGACATGCTGAGGCCAATGGATTGCGAGTCTAGATCCATCAGCGTAGAAAAACGACCGGAGTATCGGCACCGCCTGGCACGACCACAGGCCGCTATTCTAGCCCCCACTCCACGAAGCGGTCATCTCAGTACTCACTTTATCTGATTCATCAGCCAGAGCCCTGCAGCGACCCCCAACAGGAATACGGACTACTATTCTAGATGCTGT
The DNA here is from genome assembly GCA_022609195.1 of Plenodomus libanotidis. Lineage (NCBI taxonomy): Eukaryota > Fungi > Ascomycota > Dothideomycetes > Pleosporales > Leptosphaeriaceae > Plenodomus > Plenodomus libanotidis. The sequence goes on from JAGKQA010000054.1 coordinate 205,619, forward strand.
TGGCCTGACCTCCGGAGCGAAATCTATGGGTACCGCTGAGTGCATAGTAGGGACTGACGGTCAAGGGACCGAGACTGACACTGATCGTCAGCAGTATGCTGTAGCGCAAGCAGACTGGAAACATATGGAGATAATCGACTGCAGCAAAGAACATCCCGGCATCTTTATCAGCCGATGGACTCATCTCTGGAAGCTCTTCTACTCGTTGAGGGGTTGACTTCGGACGATATTAGGAGCTTCAGACTCAACTGTGTATATGTGTACTGCAAACCGTCGCGACAAGTTTATACTCTCTTCGCAGCTCTCATCATCATCCCTTGACTTCTGAATCGCTTCGTATCGATCTATCAAAGCTCACCATGACTAGCAATCCAGCAGATCTCAAGAGAACGGTGCAGCTGGCCAAGTCCATTTTGGAGACAGTCATCAGTCTTGAGGCGCACTTAGAGGAGAATGGATTGCCAGCACGCTCCTTCGAGCCAGGCGCGCCAGCTCAGCCTCTGCCTCCACCTTTCGACACCAAGATCGATGAGACTCTCTCATCTCCTGACGAACTTACGATGCTGTTGACGGGGCCCATAGGCTGGCTGACGATGCAGATTGGTCAGGTCGTAAGTTATCTTACTCCGCTCCTAGAGGCCTTCTCCAGTCCACTGATCAATTCGGCTAGTGGAACATGTTGAGCTTGCAGGCATTGTATCGGTACAAGATCCCCTCGAAGTTTCCCGTGGGTGAGTCCGTGGCAATCCCAGAATTGGCACGCCGCTGCGATGTGGATGAGGATGTGTTCACGCGTCTCGTACAACACGCTGTGACAAAGCAGTTCCTTGCCCAGCCTACCCCTGGACACGTCTCGCACACGGCACTATCAGCGATGCTCGCAAACTCCACGGGTTCGATGGGGGCAGCGGAAGCTGCCACGTGGGCAGCAAACGGAGGGATAGGAGGGGACACGCCACAAGTCACTTTCTACCTCGACAACACATCGGTCATACAAGGACTTACGGGTCAGATACCGGACAGCTCGCAAGCTGAGTTCCTTTGATTTAGACACAACGCACGAAAGCTCGCCCGACACTGTGAAGTGTCAATGAAGTGGTCGCCGGGACATGTCAACATCGAGGGAAACGAGGCAGCGGACCAGCTGGCGAAAAAAGCCGCGTCAATACCCGTGGAGGGTGTCACGCTGGCGACGGTCTCCCACGCTCGGCGGAAGAGCAGGGAACAACGTCAGATTATTCTCGATTCTTGGTGGAGGGCAAGCCGTCCAGTCAGGTATCAAAAATTGGAGCTGTGGCCGGTGCTTAAACCCCTGGAACTAGCCCTACCAAGGGGTATCCTACAAAGATACCTGGCGGAAAGGACTGGTCACGGGGACTTTGCATCGTACCACGACCGATTCAAGCACGACCACCGAGGTCAGCCGTGCAGATGCGGTGCGGAACGCGAGCCTGGACACTTTCTTAAGTGTCCCCTAGTCGACAAGCGACTAAGAAAGGGTTTGGAACCGGGGAAGGAACTGGAACACGTCCTGGGTAAATCAGGATGGGTGGTATTCCAAAGTCTGGTCGAAGAGTCGAGGGTCTACGACCCCCCGGCTGAGGATTTGAACCTCGAGCCGATCGACATGGCAGGGTAGCCCCCTCCCACCATCATATCTCCTTTGTTTGAACCAGTTTTGCTCATTTGTCTCTCTTGTCATTCGAAAAGGTGGTAGCACTTACTCCACCCGTCCTCATATGCCCCTTGGGAGGCTGGAAAAGGGTACTTACCCTAGACCTTAAATATCTAGTTTAGATTCGGACGATAATACAATCATCATCCACGGGTTCGATGCATTTCACTGGCCTGATCTGCGAGGATCTCTGGCCGGCCGCCACTCGTGTCATCGACGCCTTGGAGAAATGGCCTAGTCCCCCCTTGCCGAAACAGACGGGCTTCAATCTTGCGGTCAACAAGCCGGGGACACTTTTCGAGATCCTCAAGGAAGACCCGCCACGTGCAGAGCCTTTCAATCTGGCTATGAGCACCATGCAGAAGATGGCCGATTTCCGGCGGACAAGCGCTCTTGAAGTCTATGACTGGAAAGCATTGGGGCCCGAGGCCACCGTGGTCGATGTTGGACGCGGCAATGCTGCATTCGCCTTGGCTTTGGCTGAGACGTACCCTACACTTGGAAATATCGTTGTCCAAGATACCCCAGAGATTGTTGAGCAGACTGGACCGTTAATTCCTGAGAACATGTGTGGCCGAATCACGATGCAGACTCACTATTTCTTTGGGCCTCAGCCGCTCCAGGGTGCCGACGTTTATTTCATCCGCAGATGTCTCCATGACTGGCCAGACGAGTTCGCCGCCAAGATCATCCGCCAATTGATTCCTGCGCTGAAGTCTGGGGCGACCATCTTAGTCAATCAATTGTGTCTTGCTCCAACGGGCTCCTTGCCACCATTCGCCGACTGGTACACCAGGTAAGTCTGAAGACTCTCCTTTGATGAAACGCAACTTTCAAATTACTGACCAACAACTCATAGGGGACAGGATCTAACTATGCTGGCCACGTTCAATAGTAAGAAACGAACGGAGGCCCAATGGAGAGATGTGGTGGCCCTGGCAGACCCTCGTTTCGTTGTCAAGCGTGTCACGCCCACTCCCCCGGGACCAATGGCGCTGATCGAGATAGTCTGGGAATAACTTTGAATTGTGGACTACGAGGACTATATACAACGTGTTTCTGGTTCTCACCAATTTAATACACATTGAGAAACTTGCTTCCCACTCTCTTCGGCTCAAGATCCTCTCACATAAATATGCAATCTGTAAGGGCGCGTCAAGGATCTTGCTATTAAGCCCTTTCCCCATATTTCTATAGACAATAGCTATACGTAAGCACGGATATTGGGCAGAAATATATTACACTAACTTTACTTAATCTCCTTCGTCCTTTTTGGGTATATCTGTCTAATCTTATTCCTTCTTTATGGTAATTTGCAAATGGAGGTAATACTCTAATTACTAATTTAGCTGGTTTCCTAATATTATGGACCAGTCCTTTAATATGGCGCTAATTATCTCTCGATCCCAATATAGACGATACCTATAACTCCCATTCTTCGGTCTATAAATTAATATCCGGCTACGCCACATATTCGTAACTCACGCCGAAGATATGGACTCCTCCTGCCTTCTTATCTTTAACTTCGACTATTAGGTTAGGGCTATATATAAGCGCCCATCTTAGTAGATCGATGCAGTATCGTATAGGTGGCGGGAGGACCATTAGGTCTATGTCTTTGCCATCTGCTCTAGGTTTTCTTCCTTCGGCAGCCGTGTTTAGCACAGTCCAATAACCCTGGCGAATGCTATTTCAATTACGAAGCGACCGCGTCAGCACGATTTGGATAGCAAATGAACGTCCTTGATGTGGTCTCAAAGATGACTTACAAGACAATGTAGATAGTGGTAAACTGAGAATGCGGAACGCTTGGGTACAATGGTAGGATGGGTGAAGTAACCTCCTTGAGCAGGAAATAGGTCCTTCCCCGCTTTATCTGCGGCGTCTGAGTCTTCTCCAAAGGTACGATTGTAGTTCAGAATATGAGAAGATGTTTTGACTAGGGAATCAAGATAATCTGTTAGTGGATATCAAAACCTAGGATGGGGCGACCTTTGCTGACAGGAAGATAGTGTGTGTTTGGAGCTGCGTTGCTGAAAGGCGAGGCAAATCGAAGGGTCTCTTCTTGAGCACCATGGGACAACCGATCCAGGCTAAAAAAAACTCAGGTTGATCAAGATACTGGCAAAAATGATGTGAAAGATTTTTGAGTCAACAAAATGCTGTCTGATATCGGAGGGCAAGCCCATTTTTGTGTTGGAGCAGAATCTGGAGGAGGCTTGTGGGGGTAGTTCAGCCATTCTTTTGGGGCAGTAGGTAACTAAAAACCGCAAAGCAACGAGAAGTCGACATGGAGAAGAAAGAAGCCCAGACTAAATAACATGGACACGTAAGGACTCCTATATATATATATATCTGAACATCCCTGGACTATGGAAAGGACGCTAGACCAAGGCTGGAGCTTACACAGTTACGGCCCCCACTGGCAGGACCTGGCGATCGCACCACATAAAGACTGCCATACCGCCTGAGCTACTGGCGAGTGAAGATGGCTTCAACCGTAACGAAATGTAATTCATCCAAGATTATATAACGAGAGTGAGGAGATCTTCACCGTGACGAAATGGCATTTACTGCCGGCGTGTCCCCACAAATGCTCACATACAAGAACTCCCTCCGCCAACGGCTGCAGTTCCATTTGCACAGGAACCACCCCAACATTAAGCATTTTGAAAAAAGTCGCAAACTCCTCCAGTCTCTCCATCTACTCCAAAGTATTTTAAACTCAATTGTCAACCAAGACCAACATGTCTTCTCGCGCTCCGTCCGAGCTCCCCAGAGCAGCCGAGGCTATGGAGTTGATCCAGGGCCAGGACAACACCACCAGACTCCCGCTCCACAAGACGCTACCCACAACTCCCACCACTCTCACTACCGGCCAGTCCACCATCAAGGCGAACACCACCACCACAGCTCTCGCCGCCAACCTCGTCCCACCTCCGAGCGAGGACCCAGGCGACGGCAGCATCGTCGATTTCCTCGCCGCCAACGATCCCAAGTGGGCCGACTACCGCCCCAGCGCTTCCACCACAGCCAACAAGCCCGCCTCTGCTCAAACCCTTGATGTCGACCCCGACGACGGCAGCATCTATGTATGCATCGCCGATTCTCTCCCCGCTGAAGAGCCTGAGTGATGTGGGTCTTATAGTGTCCCAACATTCAGTGGCGCATCACTCATTGTCTCGGTCGGGCGTTGCTGCTGCGCCTGGGTAGACTGTGATGAGCAAAGAGACACGGCTGCGAAGCGGGGAGCCGCCAACAGTCTTGAATGACCATGGCACTGGATGTAAATGTATGGCGGGGGTAAGACGTTGGAGAGAGATATTCGGAATGGCCTCCAGGGACACGAGACAGGGGCTGCAAAGACGGTGGAAGACACCCGATAGAGACTCAATCGTCATGGGAGTGCGCCCCCATGCCAAGTGGTAACAGAGACATACCAAGCTTCCACGCCTCGCGCACAGATGCATCGTCCGCACGTCAACACTGTTAGTCCCGTCCGCACAATGTTGACCGAATCGTAATTCGCAGTGGAAACTCCACAACGGTGTGTTAAATGCTCACTATCCTGTGATTTGCCCATCGCTAAGTGGTATTTGAGAAAACCAGCACAAAAGAAAAAGAAGGGTGCAACACGCTTGCGGTCTAAGTTCCTCCCATCGAGAGAGGATGTCGATGTTGAACGACGCGAAAAATCGGTGATCCCAGTCTATGCCCACATATCCGCCTGCCTTGACGCCATACCAAGATCGTGCGCCGCCACCAATCCCACCCAACAAATGAGCTGTCCAATTTCAAGAGGATCCTTGCGCCAAGTCAACGTGGCGTACTCGAGGTGCGAGGCTACCGCAGCGGTTTCTGGTTATACGGTGTGATCGCGCGCAAGTTCATGGTTAAAGATTCCATGTGAAACTTGTCTTCCTTCGGGTGGTACCACGCAAACACATCAACGTACACCCTGCCTTTCGGCGACTCCAGCGACACCATACCGTGGATGGCCAACGAGCCCCGCGGAGGGAGGCACTTGACGGGCCTCCACGTCCGCCGGTACGTGTTCTTGAATTCCGCCCAAGGCCCGGTCCCCGCCAGCGTGAGAAACTCCGGGATGTTCTTCGCCATGGGCCGGTCCTCCGCATTTGGCGAGGGCCTGGCTTGTGTACTATACAGTTGCGTTGGCGCGGATTTCGGGGCTGGCGTCTCCGGTGGTTTGGCTGCGGCTGACTCGGATGGTTGCGAGGGTGGAGGGGTGTTGCCGGCGGTCTGTCGGGCTTGGAGCTTCTTGATCGTCTTCTCTATTTCGGGATCAGGGTTGCTCGTGTCGAGGCTGTTGCTCCCTGTCGACAATCCAATATAGTTGGCGGCGGCGGAGAGGTGCTGTACTGTCATTGCTTTGATGAAGGCATACGACGCGCTTGCGATGGGATACGGCATGAGCACGCGATCGATGACGGCCTTTGTGCGAGAGTCGACCTTTTTCGACTTGATCTCAAAGCCCTTCTGGTTTAGTTCGATGCTAATGATCTGTTAGCCGCGGTCGCAAAAGAGGAAGAAGAGACGTCGCATCACGGCATTTGCTAGTAACATACCCTGTACGCACGAATTCCGGTGGCGGTCTTTCCGGAAATGACAAGACCAGCCAGGTTGGACCAAGCTTGTAGCTCTCGTTGTTCTTCGCCCACCGCTTGGTCTGAGGGTTCGCCTCGCACGCCCGCTTCACGAGCATATTCAAGTCGTTCTTGACTCTATCCTTCAGCTTCTGATCCTTGTTGAATTTGATGAAGTTCTGCCACTCCTCCTCCTTGCCCGAATAGGGCAGAGGTTTTACTTCTTTGTCGGTGAAGGGGAACGGAAAGAAGAGCGGTCCGGAGGATTCTTGCTCCGTCCCTGGTGGCATCTCAAGGCTGGCGTAGTCGATTTTGGAAAGAGGAATGTCGAGGACTTTATCCCATACGAGATAGCATGCGCTGCCAACCATGCTGTAAAGAGCGATCTTGCTGAACGTTGCACGCGTCAGTACAGGCGGGTGGAATAAAACACGGGCAACATGAATGCTGATAGTACCTAAATGTGCCGAGCCTCGGAAGAAATCTGACTTTGTACATGTTGACCTGGTCCCCTGATTGCACGGCCCCAGCGATCTTCGAACTTGTCCATACTCGTCCCGGACGGACGAGCGCCCGACGCCACATGGTGATGGTGGCCCTCGGTCAGAACAGGCGAGGCTATGGCGGGAGATGTGACGAGGCGCGCCAGGCGACGGCGGCCGGTGGTAGGAGTCTCAGCCTTGTAGCTGGTGATGATGGCCCTTGGTGTCGGTAGCCGGTCTGTTCTCGGATGGGTTCGATTGTACGTGGATGCCTCGGCGAATGTGATGTCGCGAGTGTGGTCTTGGACCAGTTGAGAAGGAGCGTTGTTTGTCTCGGGTGCTTGATGCGGCCGACTATGTGGGTTGTGCAGAAGAGATACTGAAAATGGAAACGAAAGATCAAACAGTTCCACAAAGGTTGGAGTTTATCGCCTCGCGCATCGTCATCTCAAATCGAAGTTGACGAGCGAATGCGGGACGAGGCGATGTCAATTTGCTGACAAAGCTCTCGACAAGGATTCTATTCTGGGTGACGGCAACTAACAGTATCTGGGCTAATCTGGTCGTCATCCGCAGCTCGACAGCTTCCTTCAATCCAAGCGCAAGCCCTCGTCAATCAACAGCTCATCGTCGACGCTCTTCACCTTGTTGACGGAACACATTCACAATGAGACTCCTCAACAGGCTAGCCATTGCCGGCCTCGCCGGTCTCGCCGGTCTCGCCAGCGCCGCTACCAGCGACCAAGCCGAAGTCTACATCCTCTCGAAAGCATCCACGCCCTCCTCCTCCTCGACGCCCCAGATATCACGCCAAATAGCCAAGGAGATCTTCGTGCAGCGACTCGGCGGCGACGTACAACTGTCTGACCTTGGAGACGCATCCGACATCGATGAGGCTCTCGCACATCTCACCCAGTATGGCAAGGCGCCCAAGCCTCTCTTTGGTGAGGCCGCATCAGCAACAGACGTCGCTCCTTCGCAGCTCCTGGTCGTCTTCGAAGGTGTCACGGAGGAGAACTCCAAGGAATTGAGGAGACAGTTGAAGGACCAGAGCTCTACGCCGGCGTTCACTGTCACCGATGCGCCTTCAGCTCAGGCTAATGCCCACCTGATTGATGTCGAGCTTTCTGGCTTCTCCAAGAGCTGCGACATGGCCGCTGCCATCAACCCCTACGACAGCTGCTGGGACAGCGTCTTGGCCGTCAAGTACGACCTGAAGCACGTACGTACCGATCCGGTGCGATTCATAATGAATTTGTTCAAAGCTGACCCCCTCCAGAACCACGCCCCCCTCCAAACCCTCATCGACAACTTCCACCTCCTCCGCCAACACATTGCCACCGCCGACCTCGAAGCAACCCTAGTCCTCCTCCCCGAATTCACCCGCACCTCCCCCCACACTCACTGGGCCTCCGCTTCTTCCCTCCACCGGCGCACCGAAACCCTCCTCGGCGAAGCCAAGATCGTCGTCGCCCCGGGCTCCGGCGGCACAGACCTCTCCTCCGTGCCGGCCTTCTCGCCCGCCGCCGCCAAGATGAACCTGGGCTGCTTCTCGAGCTTCAGCAGCTGCGTCGCCGCTACATCGAACTGCACCGGCCACGGCGTATGCCAGGACAAGTACGCCGCGAGCCGCAGCGACGGGCAGGAGGGCGACCGTGTATGCTTTGTGTGCGCGTGCAAGAGCACGCGCTCGTATCCCGATGATGCGGAGAATGACCAGCATACGCACTGGGGCGGCGCGTATTGCCAGAAGATCGATGTTAGCTCGCCGTTTTGGCTGCTGGTGGGCACGAGTGTGTTGTTGATCGGCGTTGTGACGGGGTGCATTGGGCTGTTGTTCAGTGTCGGCGAGGAGAAGCTGCCTGGCGTTATTGGCGCTGGTGTCTCGAGGTCGAAGTGAGGGAAGGATAAGAGATGAGTTGAGGTGCTGGCATGCGTGATGAAGTGGTTCAAGCAGAGTTGAGCAGAGACGGCTTGAGTGGGATGGCTTGATCAGAAGGGTTGAAAAGGAACGTACCGAGCGCGGAGGATGCAACATACTGGTTTTGTGTATTGATATTTACGGCGTTAGCATGGCAAGGAAATCTTCGATTTGCATCACTCTACCCGGCTATGGACTTATGGCCTGCCCAATTATGCGTCTTTGCCTCCTGGCAAAAATCCGTCTCATCATCTCGTCTGTGATGACTTACCTTCTGACAAACACCTGGGCGCTGGACCTTCTGCTTGCTTGGTCCAATCTCCAATATCGGTTCGCTCCGTTGTCCCGAGACTCGTTGCTAGCGTGATGATCCTGCTGGATTGGTGAGGAGCATGATGGCAGAAAGACAGGCATGGCGTCTCTCAAATTGGAATACAGCTACCTTCGGAAGCTCTAGGGTATCGCTAAGGTCTATCCGTCCATATCAACATCCCCATCCCCCTCAGCCGCCCTCGTCGGCGTCCCAAAGCTCTCCAGCCCTCTCTCCCCCGCCCCCAAGCCAGGCGTGCCGCGCAGAGGACTCTGCGCCGCCAACGCCTCAGGGTTCAACGGCTGCTCACTCTGAATTCCCATAACAGCTTTATACTTCAAACCGGCCTCATCCAGCACCGCCTGCACCTCCCGCTCCCGCTCCAGAATCTCCCGCTTTTCCCTCTCCACCGCCTCGATCCGCCCCCGCTTCGCAGCAGCCAGCTCCTCCATTCCCGCCACCAGCTCCCGCATCCGCGCCACACTCCCCTCCAGCTCCGGCAGCGGCTTCATTTTCGGAATCACCAGCCTGCCGCCGCTCATCACATCGTCCTCTTCGGTGCCAAGCGCGCGAAGCCCGTCCATTGCTGCGCGCGTCTGCGCCGCCTCGTACGCCGCCTTGCGCTCCACATCGCTGTCGTCGCTGTCCTCGCTCGCGCCCTCGGCTGTGTCGATTAGCGCGGCCATCTCGCGCCGCTGGCGCCGGCGGGCCGCACCCTCGCCGCGCTTGCCAAGCTCGAGGCGGCCGTCCTCGACGAATTCGTCGTAGCCTTCGCCGAGATCCTCGTCTTCGGCGAGGAGGCGCGTGTCGTCCTTTCTCTTCTTGGTGGTGAGCGAAATGTAGCCGTCGTCTTCGTCGTTGTCGGAGGCGTAGGCGTCGCCCTCTTTGGCGAGGCGCGCGCGGCGCTCTTTTTTGGCGGCGATTTCGAGGTTGCTGGGGATGTGCCGCGGGAGGGTGCTGGTGGAGAGAATTGCGTCGGCGGAGGGGACGAAGACTGCGCCTTCGAGCTCGGAGGGGTCGAGGGACATGGTTTCATCGTCGTCGAGGGTGAGGGTGTCGAGGATAGCGGGGGTGTTGGGTGTTGAGGATTGGAGCTCGTCGAGGTACTCTCTGCTGTACGCTGGGCGTTCTGGCTCGGCACCGAAGGATCGTGTGGGTATCTGTCGCGTAGCGGACGATGCGCGCAGGGCACTGTTCTCGGTTGCGCGCTGAGTGAGGTTCGCAGCGGAGGGGTTCTTCTTCGGCGTTGTGTAGGCTGGTGCGTCTCCAGAGTCTTCTGTCACGCCGAAGGAAAGTCGTGAGGACGAGGGCTTCTTCTTCTGTTTTGTAGAGCCTGAGCGGCTCACCGCTGGGCGGATCACGGCCGGGCGCGCATCTTCGTCATCGTCAGGTGCTGGTGCGCCGGTGGGCGCTTCTGCGTCATCGTTGATGTTGATGCTCTTTCGTAAGGAAGAGGACTTGATCGGCCGGCGCGTGAACTTCACCGTGGAAGGAGAGATAGCGGGAGGAGCTGTAGAGAGGTGTGCGCATCAGCTACCGGCGCCTTCGAGTAGAAAGGGAAATCAGCGAAACGGTGCTGTGCTTGGACTTGGAAGCTATTTACCATCATTCATGGGCTCTTGCTGGCCAGACTCCGGCGCCGTGGTAGGCTCGTCATTCTCCTCTGATACTTGGATCTTGCGGGCTTTCCTCTTTGCGAACATCGCAGCTGTGAATGGTGTGAGTTTGCAGAATGTTGATGTTGAATTGGAATTGGTTGTCCAGGTCTCAAGGCTGGCGGGATGTGGTAGGCACGGTCCCTGTAATCAAGCCTATCAGATTCACCGAGGATCAGCCGCAGCGCCCGGAACTTTGACCTCATCCCAACCGCGGCGCGTCCAACATTGAAGCTCCAGTCGAGACAACGACCCAAAGTCGTCTCAACAACCACACTCCGTCACCATGGCTCCCGCACAGCCAGAACTCAAGAAGGTATGTGCTGTACACCCGATCCACGTTCATGGCCGCTCCTGCTCTGCGCGCAATGCAGCTCGCTAACGCGCCCGTGCTAACCTCACCTCGCAATTAGTACCTCGACAAGCGCTTGTTCGTTCAGCTCAACGGCAGCCGCAAGGTCATCGGCGTCCTTCGCGGATACGACGTCTTCCTCAATATTGTTTTGGACGAGGCTGTTGAGGAAAAGGATGGCGGCGAGAAGGTCCGGCTCGGCATGGTGGTGCGTACATACTCTCAGCTGCGAACAACGCATCGCGCTCAGCAGGAACGCGGAAGCTAACTTTGCACATAGGTGATTCGCGGAAACTCGGTGGTGATGCTGGAGGCCCTCGAGAGGATCGGTGGTGATGACAGGAGGCAACAACGCGACCACTGAACAAGGAACGGCGGATACCACGATCAATGTTGGGCGTACAAGCGTCAATGGACGGGGGAAAATTCCAGGGTGCATGGAGACAGCAGGACTTTGAATGGCTCCCACGAGTTCATATCGAGAGGATTTCACCTCGAATGCCTGGTCGGCCATTATGAAACGATACTTGGGATCATGCACGACAGCAATGGGCATTGAAGATTCGTGGAGCGACACAGGAGAGCTCACGTGCTCATCCAAATACGGACTGAGTATATCTTCACGAGGCGGGGATAACACCATATCACCATTCGATCACGGGACGAGGAGCTTGACCGCGTGGTCATTCTCGGTTCTCTTTGAAGCAATGATACATGCGAAGTTGCTCAGCATCTTCATGTCTACCACACTGCGCGGCCGCCCGTAAAAGAGCATAGGGTTGGTCACTCTGGTCGAATTCTAATCACCTCGGTTGCAGTGTCAACGCAGCACGCACGACTTTCAACTCGGTGATATACTTGGATTTAGGCCCCGTTCAAAGCAGTCAATATGCTGAGCTCCGCTGTACTGACCGCTTCGTCGTGAATCTGCCAGGTCTAAGCGAAGCTCGTGGACACCACCCTTGCTCAGATAGCTGCGACGACCTCGGTCGACATTTCTTTACACAGGCCGGTCGTGATTTCAACTTCTCACCGGGCACCGGGCTTGCTTTGGAGGCGTCTTTCATTATGTCAAATCACGGTCACCCCCATTCTTGGCCCAACGGACAGCTCGTGTAGCACAACATGAAGGCCTCGGCACCTGCACCATCCGCTTACCTAGCTTTGCGCTCGGCAGGGCTACATCATGCTTGAATGCTCCATGGCCACTCATGTCAAGATGCTCTGAGGACCGCGCAGATTCTGCGCAATGCGGGTGGCTCCAAAGATTAACCAGCCGCCAGATCATCGACAACGGTGTATCATTACTTTACAATTATTTCTTCTGCTTACTCATTTACAGGACCCTCACCATGCCGCTGCGACCAGATCACCAGACTCAGCCACGGACGGCGTTGATTCATGCACTTCCAGTGGTCAACCCAATGAGTCCCATTGTGTCTTCCGCAGTACAAGGTCCGGTATGCAGAATCGAGTGCGCTGGTATCTCACCATCTTCAGTCGGAACCTGAAGAGCCACCGTCTCGCTCGTGCCTGGGTACGATGTGTTGTGACCACTGCCACTCACATCGGACGTGTCGGCTGCGAAGATGAGGCCGAATTGTCCGCCGGTCACATACACACTGGTTGTGTCGTCCTTTGGAAGGGTGATGTATGCAAGGCCAGAGAGGAAGACCACCCATCTGTGAGGGAATGTCAGCGTTTTGGGGTTGTTCTTGAGTGAGCTAAGGTAAAAGTCCTTGCGAGCTTGAATCGAGCCGATGGGAATGGCCACGAGTATACGGATATTCTCCTCCGGGGTGCATATCCCCCAACAGCCCATCGCATACTGCGCACCCAATCACCAAGTCTCCCACAAAAGTACGCAGAGTTCGGGGAGCAAAAATAAACTCACTGGTTCGCAGGCGCATTGTGCACCCCAGCATCAAACTGCGCGGGCAGCACACTGTACGAGATGGTGCTCGTGTTCCCCAGCTCCAGCTGCGCACTGCCGGCGGTTCCCGGCTGCGTGGAAATCGAAAACGGCGTGTCGATCTGCCAGCACTCGAGCGTCGATGCGTTATTGGCCGCGCTGAGCGCGGTGATGTTGAGCTGCAGTGCGACGACGGCCGAGGGCTGAAGGAGGAAGGCCGCAGCAGCCAGTAGGACTGCGGCGGGGGAAAAGCGTGCCATGCTGTGTTGCACTGCTGAATGGATGGTAACCGAGTGAGTTGGGGATGAGGGAAATGGGCGGCTGAAATGTGGGTAGAATCACGAGGCTGCAAAGGAGCGAATGAGACGTGATCCAGGAGGAAATCGCAGTCGCTCAGGCAAGGCAGTAAAAGTGTAGATCGTGAAGGGGAACAACGAATGATCGGGGTCTCGGTGCGAGCATGCATGCAGCATTTATTGAAAGATGGGTTACATTTCCACGTGGTGGGTTGGAGGAAGGCTTTCTGGATCAGTTGACTGCTGATCGAAATTGGTCGGTCTCTCCACGCAACCACTAAGCCATCCCCTTGCTCTATACTATTTAACAATAGGTTCAATAGTTGCCTATTCCCAAAGTTCCCTACATATTCCCAGTGCAGCATATTACCGACAGAACGACACCCTACGCGTGGATTAGATGAAAGGCGTGCGATCCGGTCCGTCCCCGGTTCATGCGGGGCAACTCCGGCTGACTGCATACTACACATACACAGTCGGCCCGCGACTAGGGTACACAGGGTTGCGTTGAAGATCGACCGGTGAGCAAACCTTGCATCAAGATTGGTGATAGTGATATGCAAGCGATGACTAGCGAGCTGTGGGGGTTCGGAGAGCTGAAAGCATTCTCCAAGGGCGGCGGATGAATGGATGTCAGTGACGTTGGTCTTGAGCTGGAAACGATAAGTCAAGCCGTTGGTCTGGCAGAGGCAGATTATTCCAGTCTGTGCTTGATAATGTGTGGCGTGCTAGGTTTGGGGAAAAGGAATATGGTGTCCTTGCAGCAGCCCGAGATCTCAAGAGCTCTATATGCACGAGCGTGCTCTTATCAGATCATCGGCATGGTGGTCGTCTACCTCAGATGTTGCCGCTTTACTGCAAGTCCGAGGAAGCCCTTGCGAGTAATGTCTACTTAGCTGCACCAAGACCACAGTCTGCAGCGAGGACGCTGCATGTGGAACCACATGGCTGCAGTGCGCTGGCCGACTGGGGCCAGAACCAAGGTATCTCGATGTCCGCGAGCTGAGCGATGGGTTGCATCGAGTCGCCATGCAATGTCAATTATCATCACTGATAGCTGGCACGGACTACACCTTGAAATTGTGGTGGAAATTGAACGGCATATACGTTCTGTCTTCAGGCCGTGTGAGTTGATCTCACATATCTAGTGAACGAGACCCATGGACGACCTCGATGAGGCTGCAAGCGACGAGGAACATTTTTGGCCTTTCAGCCACCCGGGTCCGTTGATCGCTTCTTTGACCTGGCCTCGAGGCGTCACGACCGTGGACTTCGGTCAAAATGACGGCAGCTTTTCCCAACACTATCACTGACGAGGCGCGAGCTCGTGCTCCCATCAGCAGTGAGACTGTGGTGGGAGTGAGCGTTTTGTACCTGTTCCTGGCGACGGTATTCACTGTCACCCGGCTCATCACCAGGTTCACTGTATATCAGCAGCTTTGGTGGGATGACTGTGAGTCGGATCCGTTCTCTATTAGCGCGCCCACAAGTTGTGGTGATATAAATAAATAAATAAAAAAACTGTGGCTAACGAATATTTGTTGCAATGCAGGGTCCGTGGTCCTCGCCTGGATGGGCACTGTTGCGCTGTGCGCATTGTTCATAATGATGATGCAGCACGGTGGTGGAAGTAAGTAATCCTGATCACATTATTATCTTTCCCCATGGTCGGGTAGACGAATCTACAGAAGTTTATGGCCACTGACGATAGTGACGGCAGTGCACCACGCAGACACCCCAGCTGCAGAGTACAAGCAATACCTGAAAATATTCCAAGACCTCCAGATGGTCGCGCGCACAAGCATGTTCTTCGCCAAGCTCTCGATCCTGCTGCTCTACATCCGACTCTTCTTTCCGAAAGGTGTCATTCGCAGCTCGCTGTGGTGGATCATCCAGGTCGTCATCTGGCTCAACTTCCTCTACACGGTCGGCCTAATCTTGGCGCTCGCACTGCAGTGTGTGCCACATCACAAGCCATATGGTACCAGCTGCGTGAATCAGTACATGGTGCTGATATCGGCGTCGATCATCAACATCATCAGCGACTTGCTGGTGTTGATCATTCCCATGGTTTCGCTGTGGCGGCTGAAGATGAGTCGGAAGCGGAAGTTCGCTGTGTGGGCTCTGTTTGCCTTCGGGTAAGTCAAATTCAAGGACCCTAGAGTTTCTCTGGCTCATCAAATACGCATCTGCTGATATCGCGGTTCTTCAAGCACCCTCGCACCCCTCTCTAGCGTCGCCCGCCTAGCCTACCAGATTCCCATGGCTGACGGCACCGACACGACCGTGATCTACATGGTCGTCGTCCTCCTCGCCCTCGCCGAACAAGTCATCGCCATCGTAGCAGGCTGCGCCCCCGTCGTCAGCGCCTGGTTCGTCCGCAGGGTGCTGCACAAGGGCACCGCAGCCGCCATCAGCCCCGCCGCAGCCGCGAACCTCCCGCGCACTACTACGCAGCGGTTCAGACTCGATAGGGAGGGCGAGCCGGAGTCGCCGCGGGATCGGAGGCTGAGGAAGTGGGGCAGGTCGAAGATGTCGGATCCGTATCCTACGCTCACGAGTGTGAGAAGCACGGCGAGCGAGGAGGCGCTTGATCCGCGGGGTGGGGTGTTGGGGGATGTAGAGGAGGGGCGGCGGGGAGAGGCGTGGGAGTTGAGTGATGTTGGCTCGGTCTCGGCGCAGACTGATAATGAAGCTCGAAGTTCGTGATATGACACGAAATATGTGCTCGGTAATGTCCAGTGTATGCGCTTGAGATCACTCTTATGTCCATGGATGCAGGTTGCCACGTAGAATTCGACCGCCATGATTCAGCCCTCCACTACATACAAGTCCTTGTGATCGCCTAGCAAGTCCGCCTTGT
Organism: Plenodomus libanotidis; assembly: GCA_022609195.1. NCBI lineage: Eukaryota > Fungi > Ascomycota > Dothideomycetes > Pleosporales > Leptosphaeriaceae > Plenodomus > Plenodomus libanotidis. The sequence goes on from JAGKQA010000054.1 coordinate 221,689, forward strand.
TGAAATCCTCGTCGCCCTTGGGAAGTTCCAGCGTCATCGTGTACATCTGAGCCGCCTGCACGTCGACCTCGCCGTCACTCTCCAGCGCCAAGACGTGGCCACCGCGCTTCCGGTCCTCGGTGATGAAGTGCAGATGGTCGCCGTGCACGCCGATGCCCTGCAGGTAGTGAGGCTGCCGGAAACCAACAAGAGTCCCGCGGACGTTCTCGAATGTGAAGGAGACCTGATTCTTGCCGACCTCCAATAGAGCCTGGTGGGGCTCGGTCTGTCCTTGTACTGTCCTGACAGTAACGGACTTGAAGATCCCGTCAAGACGCATGGCCAACAGGTGGTTCTTGGAGCCGGGACTGCAGTTTGAGTCAGCAGAGTTTGGAACCACGAGATTGTAAATGTCCTGCGTAGATAGTCTGGAAATGTCCAAGAAAAGCGGAGTGTAGCATCGATCCAGCGCATCACGGCTGCACCGCTGGCCAGACGAGATCGTGGTCTAAATAAGAAACAAAACCTACACGAGGCTGCTGACGATGCCATTCAGCTTCTCCTTGCTGGGTATAACAGCCTTGGCAGTCGTCTCGGGCTTGAAGCGTGTGATCTGAGCAAACGGATGAATCGCATCGCCAGCTGGGTCAAGGTCCACGATGGACCCGTCGGAGAGCATCTGGTACGCTTTGCCTTCGAGTACGATCAGCTCGCCATTCATGTATTTGAAGGTACCTAGTCCGTGGTCGCCGTGCTTGAGGAAATCGGATATGGACAGGCCCTTCTCGGCAACGCCGTCCATGAGGCCGAGGGCGAGCGAGTACTGGAACATTTCGTTGTGGGCCATTTTGAGCTCAAATACTGGTGAGAATGGTTCAACGGAAGTTCTACAGTGTTCGGAGACCGATTGACGTTACAATATATGTTACAGTATGTGTGTGTGTCGCCGAGCACGGGGCGGGTTCAGACCTTGCTTGCTGACTAAAAATGGACACCTGAGGCAAATTAGCATATCTTGAGCCATCTTGCTCTTGCAGGAAACCACCGTCTTTCAATTGTTCGGGCTAACTAAAAGACTCACAAACTAGCGGACTGCTGCCTACACGCAGCACTGCATACTGCAATGACCTTGACGGGGTATCAGGTGGCTGGGGAGCTTCACCAGCTTATAGTCAACGACTTCCAAAGTTGATGGAGTGGGCACCGACCTCGGAGTCAACAACATGCACAACTTCAAACGTACGAATACAAACCATAAGCGGCTTCCATCATATGATTCCAAATGATTGCCTTAGGAATGTTCTTTTGCGGCTAATTGTTCGCCTCTCGTTCGTGAGATTCGCCCCAAAAATCTGATAGCCTCGTCTAAGTCATGTCAGCCTTGCACTTACATAATGCTTGTCCCATATCGCCGCACAAATGGACTCCACCAGATGTGAATTTCCATTACAGACCATTTCATATGCAATTCCATGCGCAGTTTGTTCCAGTAGACAAATTATTTGAGTACTACTGCTTTCTTCTACCTCTCACCTGCTTCGCCCTTCATCCTTCAATCCTCACCCCCAGGTACATAATCCATACCTCCGCACTTAACCTCGTCGGAAGCAGTTGCTAGCTGTGAAATAATGGATGTTACTTGATGAAGAGACATGGTATACACGTAAAATAAAAAAACCTGATATCTGGCAATGCTCGATGCCAAGGGCTCAAGTAGCTTCGGCCTGGCTAGATATCACTCGAGCCATCAAATTGCATCCAGCCTTGATACCAATGGTGAATCGATCATTATCGAAATTGAAATCAGCAGCTGTATCGTCCAGGGTCTCGAACGTGAATTTTCAGACCAGAGCAGCAACGACCAAGTACATCTCCGCCTAGGCCAGACTGATGAGACCAGTACATCAGTATCACTTTCACGAGAACAGAAGTCAAAGTGCCGTGAGGATTGGATAACATGTACTACATGCCAATACAGGTCTGCGTTCCTCGCGAGAAGGGTGCAAAAGGCTTGTCGTTGGTCTTACGGTCGCCGAGCCGCCGCTCAGGGTGAAACCGCATTGAATCCGGATAGAGGTCTTCGTAGGTGTGCATCAAGAGTACAGTCATGCCGACAGGTGTAGCGGCAGTTATGCGTCAGGAACCGTAGAATAGGTCCTTATCCGAAATACGTGGTGTGCGTGTGCCGAGGGCAGGACTTAGGCGCAAGCCTTCCACAATCACTGCCGTCAGATAAGGCAGTTGTTCGAGATTTTGCAACTGCAGGGGCCAAGACTCGGGAGACTTGGCAACAGCTACTGTGATCTCTGTTCTTAATCGCTGGAGGATATCGGTGTTCGTGAAGACGTGGAACTCAATAACTCGGATGGTGCTGGCCGAGGTCTCGAATGCCGCGCCGGTCACGGTAGCTATCTCCTCAAATATGCGGTTGAAACCTTTCTCGGCGATTGAGAGGCTAGGTTTGACAATGTCGTACGCCATTGTGTTTTGGCTAATCTCACTTGGCGAGGGAGAAGTGATAGAGTCCAGGGTTTCCTTTTTGTCTTGTTCTTGTAGCTACAATAGTTGGGCTAGAATCAGTATGTGAATCGGATAGGGAAAATTACGGGAACTCGATCGTAGCTACCTGCAGATAGCGAATGAAGGCCTTGATACCCTCATTACCCGAGTTCATCACGAAGGCGATCGGTAGGGACCTGATTGTAGGACCAAACCAGTGGATGTGTTTAGTTGTACGCCACATAATCCCGCCGCCTTGAGAGGCGTGAGAAAGCTCAATTCCGAACTCTTTCTCATCGAGCTCGTTGTATTGCTTGCTAGTGATAAACTCGTGCGCTGTATCTCTGGTGAACGCGCTGATAGCTGCGCCCAGATTGAGAAGCAGCGGCACGGGGAAAATCGGCAATGCGTCCGCACAGTTTGTCCACATTTCGCTGTATGAGATCCTGTCAGGTAGCTAATTTTGCTTTAGAGAAGAATCCAGCTATAGCTTGTCGTCGCATCCGGTGAATAGCATGATCTGTAACGGTGGTAAGCTAGAAAGCAAAGATTACATAGGTGTCCAGATTGGGTAAGTCTTAGCACCTGTGCAGAATATGGTTGAGATTTTGGCACCAAACGCGTCATAATTTCAAGAAGGTTTATCCCAGTGTCCGTCCTGGCGATAAAGCTTGTCGAAGAATGCGGGATCGACAACGTGTAGCTCGTGTGGGCTGATGCGAATGATGGGGCCTACTTGAAAACTGGTTGCTATTCATAGAGAATGCGATACACGTAGGATCGAGGAGCTCTTCCCATATCTCTTGTGCAGTTGTACGATTTTTGGACTATACTGTCCTCCTTGAATTAGATCATAGTAGGCCTCGTACCAATGAGAGATAGCCGCAGGCCTCGGGCCTGGTGTTGAAATACGTACTGGTCATCACTGTGAGCTTCGACCTGTTCAGGTCAGCTAACTAGCTAATAGCCAGATCCAAGACTGGCTATGTGTTTGATAAGAGGATTTGATCTAGCTATAAACAGTGGGTGTCCCTGTGAGGGGCCTGTAGCTAGAACCTCTGAAGTTACCACCTTTACCCATATTTTCAACACCTGGAAAGCGTGCCAGAGGATGAAAGTACAACCGATAGGCGACCAGAGTAGCGTAATAGACGATCGCAGCCCGGACGATATTCAGCCACGAGGTATTCAGAGCCTTGGAATGTTTCATGCTGGCTCAACGCGTGAAGTGGGAGGTAAGAAGTGGCGTACTGCGAATCGTAAGACAAGCCTGGACGATGTTGGCATACGCTCTTTGTATGTGCAAGGACAAAAGCAAGCTGGAGCCAGTGCGCCTCTCAAAAGCTGATCCGGGCTGATGGAGAGTATCGTTCGGGGCCGAGCGGGGACGCCTTAGAATTAAAATAACAGGGTAGCTACAGATTTCAAAGTACTTCGGCGCTGCCTGTTTTACTCGCGGCGAGAGATTCGTTCGCGGTGAGCCATACAATCGCAACCGGACTGGTCTGCCTAGGCATAGGTAGACATAGAACGAGCATGTATTCGTCAAGACATGCAGTAGAGAAGATTTTTCATGTAGTAGCGCAATGTCGACGGCTTACGGATCATGCTGTCTGATTAAAGGCTTAAGCACTATATGTGCATGTGGTGGGGTATCTGTTTACCGCGGCTTACATCTAGACGCGTCCGCTGGAGGATTCTACAAATAAAAATTGGACGATTAGACAAGTTGGGGGCTGAGATGACTGGAGTTGCAACGCTACGTCGGTCAGTCCAACCTTCGCAGGTCTGGCAGGCGACGGTCTTGCTGCCTACTAAGTAGCGGACGACATTTGCTTTTTCACGCCACAGAGCCGCATCAGTCCCTCGGTAAGCCGGGCCAATTGCTTGGAGAGTTGCAGCAGGCGGTATCTCAGGTGGGTCGACTCATGCCCCTGGTGAAAGCAGAAAGTCAAGCTAGCTAGGTATCTCAGGACCACCCATGCAAGCAAAAACGTTGGCCCGCATTCATGTCGGCAACCTTGGAAGTGCAACATCAGTCGCACACTATGTACCCGTCGGGCAAAGTGCGGCTTCCAAGGGCGACAGTGACGAGTATAGGCCAACTCGAGAGGCTTCCTATGAGGCACCAAAAGGCACAGTCACCGGCTCTCATACAGTTTCCGACTTTAAATCAGCTAGTAGACGCTTAATGGGCGTCTTCGGTAGTCTTCATAGATTGGCCCCTCGTTTAGTGAGGCTGACACCACTGAGCTAGATAGAATCTTTGGGCATGATTGCTGTCGTTGCTGTGAGAATAGTTTCTTAGTAGATGGAGAGGATAAGGATGAACAACCGAGAGTCAAACGAGAACTTCAACTTACTTTACGATCACGATACTAATCACGCAGTACTTAGCCTGCTGATGCTAATATATTGAGTTAATCTTTGTAGCCCTCTTCACGAGGACGGAGTCGAAATTATGCACACCACTTGCATCGATATCACACTTGGAAGGGGCTCTGTTCCGAATACTTACAATTTTCTGGACCTTTTTGTAGATATCAAGATGTCTCGAACAATACAACGGCTGCCAAGAGACCCTGACTAACACAATTACAGACGCCGGGAGGTTGGGACTGTTGGAAATTGAAGGCGTGCAGCAGGTCTTTCAACCACGTAATTGCTGCACTCTCAGCTAGCATTGAATTATTCGCTGTAGTTCACTCGAAGGTGTTGCAACAGAAACTGGCGACGATGGTGTCCAGGTTCGCGGCCATAGTGACCAAGTGCTCACTTGCTTGGTGCGCGAAACGCTTCAGCAACATTACCCTGGTGAGACTTTCTTCACCCTGGATTGATTTTATCAAGTCCATTGATCAAAGTTTTCAAAATTACAGATACATGTAGCCCTGCAAAAGATTGAGGTGGTCTGATCCAGACCAGGATTATGGTGGAATGCCCAGGTGCCCAGGAGACAAGATATTAATTCTGAATGGCCATTTCAAACAAAATCACTTTATTATGGCGGAAATATTCCTTCGTCGCCCTTTTCTCTCCCGGAAGATCCTGAATTTAAGATCAGCATATACGACTATTTGGGCATATCTCAGTTACTGATGTCCAAATTCCAATTCAAAGTAAAGTCCACCGTCGGTTGTGTCGGAATATACGAAACCTAAATGTTATTATGACCAACATCACAGGATCCTAGGCGCACTCGATTATGCTTTCAGGAGATGGAGTGGTGGCGAAGGGTTTTAGGTGTTATGGCAACAGCAATCTAACAATGAAGTTCTGTGGCCATAGGCTGTTTTGCCAGCGGCTGTGCTTCTTTGCAATGTAAAATAATTAGGGTCGACGATCTTTTTGTAGAAAATGTGGGTAAAAGCGGTAGATTCAGAGGTTCTAGCTGCAGGCCCCTCAAGGGGGGCACCCACTATTTATGGCTAGAGCAAATCCTCTTCTCAAACATGTAGCCAGTCTTGGATCTGGCTATTACCTAGTTAGCTAACCTAAAGAGGTCAAAGCTCACAGTGATGACCAGTACGTATTTCAACACATTTGTTGGATAGTGAGAGGGGAAAGAGTTGTGTCAATGCTACAATTTCAGAGAATATATCATGAGTGGGCGTTGCTCTAATAAGTACTGCTATGTTCCTGAGTATCTCCGAGCCACGATGGGCATGTGTGTGATGGTTGTTTAGATCAGGCTCCGAGCGGGGCATCACTCCCCAGACCACCCGTCGAATAGTTCCAAATCTCTCGACAGCCTGAAACGTTTCGCAGCTGCAATGTCCAGGACTATTTGTTGCTTATTTCCCGCGTGCCCTCCCAACACGCTCCATGCAGAGCGTACCAGTGAGACCGTGGATGCATCTATTGCGGAGTCTGGTGTAATGATCACACTAAATACCCGTGAGTATATAGAAGGTGTCAGAGGGTTTATGCTAACAATACGGTAGTAGAGATAACAGGGGAGCAATATCAAGA